>JANHZU010004949.1:9362-19940 GCA_032468055.1 Acrochordus granulatus | reverse complement strand
AGTCAGTGTGATGGGCTTGGGAAGACTCTGGGAGGCAGTGCAGGACAGGGAGGCCTGGCGTAATGCAGTCAATGGGGTCGCGAAGAGTTGGACACGACTCTGCGACTGAACAATAACAAATGTTAATTACTTCAATATGTAGAAAACTGACTACTCAAGACAGGTTTGTAAAGAACTCTTTATTCAGTTTATTTTAGAAACATGTATCACTGCTATGCATTTTATTTAAAAAACTTTATAAAAATACAGCTATATACACAGTAGCGTTCTCCATACCTGCTTACCTGTGGAAAGCTTCTACGTTAGTAATACTATTCAGTAGACTTTCATTTTTAGAAAAAACATTAAGCTATGCACTGAAACAAAGTGCATTAAGTTCACATTAAAATTGTAACATCAAGTATATCTACTGTAGATCTTAAACCATGATCAAAATTATCTTAGAGATAATGGGGAAGGGTATATTCATCACTACAGATGCTAAATCAAGACTGGTAAGGTTGTGCCTTCTATTAGTTGATGAACTATAACTCCCAGCAGCCTTTAAAAGCATGACCAACTTTAAAAGATGTCTGGAGCTATAAGATAGGAACAGTTGAAGAACATAGCTTTCCCAATTCCATTCAAAATAGTACAGAAGACTTTATAAAAATAGCAACAATGTTATTTTATATTGCACAATTCACAACTAGAATAATTGGTCTTAATTTTCAAAGCCAATATAATAAATGTATTTTTTAAATTATTTTGGCTTTTTCCCCCTTGGAGTGTCACTGGAAGGAATCTACCTGCAAGCCCAGCTCCATCTATTTAAAAATTTATATTTTTCAGATTTTAACCACATCATTCAAATCTAACAACAATATGTGCATCTGTTTTTTTCTCATAAATAAAGTGAATACATGATTCACAAATCAAAAACTCTTCAATATGTTTGATAGTATTTGATGGGCTATATTAGACCCATTAATAGTAGTGTTACCAGTGCCTTGTTCATAAATTGGATACAAATACTTAGTATGGAACATAAACTATAATCTATAAAATATATTTTCTACTGACTGAAGGAAACTGTACATTTATTCTGAAATTACACATTAAAAATACATATCTACAGCAGATTTCTGGTATTCTAGAAGACTGAACAAAATACTGATGGGAGGTAGATTGCAAATATAAGTAAAAACAGCTTTCTCTACTTAGTATCCTCCAGGTGGATTGGGATTACACCCTCAAAAATGCAGCTATGCTGAAGCTGAAATGCCAAGATATCTGGAAGATACCAGCTTGGAAAGGACAGAATAAAGGCCTTAGACAAATTAGTAAGTAGTAAAACTTTCAGTAACAAAAATATAGTTCTTGACTTACAACCATTTATCAACTGTTTGAAATTACAATGGCACTGAAAAAACTGACTTACAACTAGCCCTGCAGTCAGGTGATTGCAATCTGGGTGCTTGGCAACTAGCCTGAATTGATGAGAGTTGCAGTATTCTGCAATCACAATGGCTATTTGTGACCTTCCCAGCCAGCTTTGACAAGCAAAATCAACAGTGAAGCTGGCAGGAAATTGCAAGTCGTGGTCAAGTGATGTTTCACATAATTGCAGGAGATTCATTTAATGACCATGGCAAAAAGGTTGTAAATTGGGTGCAGTCTTATGATGCCTCACTTAACAATCACACCGCTTAATGAAAATTTTCCAGTTCCTATTGTGGTTCTAAGTTGAGGGAACTCAAAGCAATGGATAAGCAATTTTAAGAAGAATGAAAAAAATACCAGAACTGATTCTATAGAATAAAGCAGAAAATTCTGAGGAGTGCAAATCCACTCAGCCTAAATAAAGTAGGCAGATGCACAAGATCTAAATCCTAAAAAGACTGAGGGGGTAAATATTGAGTTTGGACTACTTTTTCTTTTTATCAGTACCTATATCTCATTGCAGTACAGTGATGTTTAATAGTCCATAAAACACTGGTATCACAGCACAAGCTATTTAATTTTCAATGTTCTGGTTATTTTGGATTTTAAAAATTCTACCTGAATCAAAGTATCCTCAAAGTTTACTATGACAAATGGAATAAAGACTTCTTAGGATCATTGATATGAAGTAAAAAAATCCAGTTTTGATACCGTTTGTTACTGCATTTGGAATCCCTCTTGAATGATAGATAATGAAAACATATTTTCTTAAGGAAGCATCATCAGCTGTACAGCATTCTTTCTTTAGCTGAAACTGACGTTATTTATTGCCATCCACTCTGGGGAAGACTTGTCTGCACTGAAAAGGGTGTTCCAGATGTTCCTGCTGCTGGGGGATATGTACTGAAACCATCAGATTGAGAGGCATAGTTTTCTAGAGCAGAAGCAGAGTGTATCTTCAAAGAAACAAATAAGAAATTAATAATATGTCCACAAGCTGGACCCTTGGCAAATTTGCCAGCAAGGAGGGTCAATACAACTCTCAGAAAGTTTAACTCATTGTTTTAAAACATACAATATGAAAGTTACTTTGCTTATATGCATCTGTATAAATTTCTCCCAATGGAAGAATTAATTGACAAGGACATTTATGATACAGTCAAATACTAATACTGGCATATTGATAGAGGAATACAACTACAGCTATAATAGAAATGAGGCAATGAAACTTCACTTTGAGGACCAGGATCTCTTCTATTGCTTACTTATGATTACTACCAAATACATTGTGACTCTAGAGATATTGGACATCAATTCACAAAATTTCTAGGTAAAGGCCACGTTGACAGAATTCCAATAGCCCAGCATATCCAGAGCATGCTAGGTGGGAAAAAGCTGTTTAAATTTATAACCATGTTAACAGAAACTTGCATTTAAAAAAAAATCTAAAGCAAATGCCTGATTTCATACAAGATTCCACAATTACATATCTCTATCTGGGGCAAGCTAGTGTTCTGCTGCCAAGGGCTTTATTACAGGAAGGATCTCCAGAGGCTGATCTAAACATCTGCTGGAAATTCATAAGAGATGCAGAAGGTACCTGGGTCAGACCATCTTACTGATCCATTCTGTATGGAGAAGCCTATGGAAATGTAGCAATTTATATAAACACAAGTAAACTGTGCATTCCACGTAACAGCCTTTAAGATGAAATCACACATTTTGTAAAATTTAGATACTTTTCCACCAAAATAATTCCCTTCTTAACCATACAATCCCTGATGTGTTTTCCTTACAATAATTTAAATAAAATAAAAACTTAATGCATTTTCTGTACAGATCTGCATATAATTCTTTTATTCTCACTGTAGAAGTCAGAATATTCTGTATTGTTTGTCAATTCTCTACTCTCCATGTCTATCTTTTCTATTTATACATTGTTTTACCTGCAGTAATGCTGACTGTGCAGCTGCACTGTGCTGAAGTTCCTGGAGGGAAGACTGCGTTGCACTCTGAGCAAGTCCAGGGATGGCAGGAAGAGAAAGGATTCCTGGAAAAACTGTATTTTCAGGGGCCTGGAGTCCAGGAGTCAGGCTGAAAAATGCAGTTGTAGAACATTTTCAAATTCACACATTGCAAGAATACAAAAAAATTGGTAACTATTATATTCCAAGCTAAGACCAAACAGCTTACATAGACACAGTGTATGGAAGCAATCAATATTTGATCAAGAAGTGTTTTCAGTGTGAACATGCTTATTTGGAATTGATTATTTCAGTATTTGTAGTAGAAATATCCCGATATTTTGTTCCTAATTAAAGTATCTCTCAAAGATTCCAATCAATTTTAGAACAATTACATATTCTCTCTTAGGATAACAATAAAGAAGTTAAAAGAAACCATAGAGAGGATTTGTTAATCTTTAAAAATAACAAAGAACCAAGAAAGCAAACATAATAATTATCAATATTTTATAATCACACTTCATATTCACATTATTATAAAAAAATCTGCCAAAAAGACTTCAACTTTTTGGAGTAAACATACCCAGCCTGTGCAACAAGTGCAGAGTTGAAGTTTGAGCTAAAGGCCGAGGCAAACCCTGGCAGCACTGGAGCTGGAGCTGGGGCTGTGGCAGCTGCTGGCAGTGGTGCAACTGCTGCTACTGTAGAAGATGCCTGGAGCCCAGGGAAAGAAGGGAGAGCAGGAGTGACAGAGGGTGTGTTAGAGACAGGGAAAGGAGGGAAGGATGAGTTGCATGAGCCTAGTGGCACTTGAGGAACAGAAAACAAGGAAGAGACAGCACTGCACATGTTAAGGGAGAATGGTGGAGCTGGGGCAGCTGCTGTAGCAATGAGTGGTGGGAGAACGGGAGTTGAGGAGCTAGCATGTGGTGCCGAAGTAGTTGTAGATGGAATGGGCAACAGTGACCCTGTTGGGGTAAGTGCTGGATTGCCACTAAAAGCAAAACTGTTGGTCAAGGAAGTGAAAGGAGGAAGTGCATTATATACTGGAGTAGATGAAGCATGGGAGGGTATAGATGGGGAACTGTTCAGAGGAGAACTTAAAGAGGGAAGTGCTGGATTGAGTGAATTAGTTAAGCTGCATGGTAATGAAGTAACTGAGGTATAGGCATGCCCAAGGGCTGGTAAGCCTGAAGTGCTTTGATTAGGCCCAGCAGAAGGAGTTAGGCCTTTGAGACCTGAAACAGTAGGGCTCACTGGTTCTGTTTTAACTAGAGCTGGGGTAACTGGAATGGAGGAAACTTGCTGTTCAGGATTGGCAGGGCTTGGACAATGCGGAAGAGCCATTGAGGAGCCACAGCTGACTGGCAAGTTGGATGACAATGTTGTTAAAGGGGACTGTGATGGCAAGGCAGGAGAACTTACACTACTGTTTCCTCCTGGTTGAGAGGGGAGTTCTGAGAAAATGGAGAGTCCTGGAGTGGAAGGATGCTGAAAGGAAGAGGTAGCAGCTGGAGTATAATTTTTGCTGCTGGATGAAGAGGAGGCTTCAGAGTTCTGACTGAGAAGACCAGATAAAGAAGCAAGCTCAGCAGTCACAGCTGAAGGCAGAGCACTTGAATTAATTAATGAGCTATCTTTTACTGAGAGAAACCCCTTTAAAGCTGATAAAAGTGGGTTAGGTAAATTAAGTGGGCGGGATAAGCTAGTGGCAGGAGAACTGGCAATGGTAGATGAGATGGGGTTAGCTACTTGAGGAGTGGAGGTCAAAGACAAAGGCAGGCCAGCAAAAGCAGATGTCAATGAATTAGGATTATTAGCTGGGGCAGTGACTGATGCTGCAGAAAAAGGAAGGCTGGCAAAGGATGCAGAGGCAGATGCAAAGGCTTCATTAGCTGCAGGGGTGGTACACAGTGTGGAGAGCCCTTGGGGTGCTGCAGCGGCAGGCAGTACAGAAGCTAGCCCAGAGAAAGATGCAGGGAGTGAAGTAGTAGTGGCACAATGAGCAGATGTGGCAGGAACTGCAGGCAGTGAATGGGATTTGACAATGGTAGGGATGGGAGTAGATGATTGAGATGGATGGATTGAGGAGATAACTGGCCCAGGGAAGATGGGAAAGACAGTGTTGGACATGCTTATCCCTGGGACAGTTGGAGATGGAAGTGCTGATGAGTGGCTTATTGCCTTAACCGATGGGGTTGGGGCTGGAGTAGCAGCAGGATTAGAACCATGAGGTGCAAAGAGATGATTCATTTGTGTGGCAAAAGCTGGAAAGAAACAAAACCAGTAAGAATTCTTGGGAAGCAGCAGAAATGTTTATATTCAACACGAATGCATTCTAACAGTTTACACAGCAATGGATCACTTAGGAGCAAAATAAAAAATACTGCAACTACCAAAAAGCGAAATGGTATGCAAAACAGACAAAACCACTGATTGTTACTAATGTCTGTACTGTTACACTGTAGGACAACCATAATCAATTTGGTATTAATTTTAGTCCCATATCCCCATACTAGCTTTTGTTACTATAGTAGTATGGCTGTTTTAAATAGTGAAGGTCTGGCACATTTTCTATTTTACATGTTTCTTTCATAGATGTTTATTTTTAATTGTTTCATTTTTTATTATGAATGGCGTCCAGAGTAATCTGGAGTTGTGCATTATGAAAAATCCAAATCAGTCAGCTGATGGTCATACAATCATGAGCTGAAGCTTCTGAGGTTGCTCATTTCTTACTTGCGTGCAATTAAGTCTCCATTTTGAACCTAACTTTTCCAAAACAAAAAGCACCAGCCTGAACATTTAGAGGGTTTTATCCTGTAAATAAAGGGGTGCAGTGGCCTCGCAGTTAAGAAGCTGGACTTGTTGGCCAGAAGGTTGGCAGCCTGAGCTCAAGACCCAGGGACTGTGTAATGGTGAGGGCTCCCATTATTCATCCCAGCTCCTGCCAACCTAGCAGTTCAGAAGCATGAAAAATACAAGTAGATAAACAGGTACTGCCTAAATTGGTGTGAAGGTAACAGCATTCCATGTGCCTCAGCTTACAGTCATTCTGGCTAAATGACCATGGAAGTCTCTTTGGACAATGTTGGCTCTTTAGTTATGAAATGGAGATAAGCGCCGTCCCTACTTGGACACAGCTAAGGAAAACTTTACCTTTATACTGTAAAATAGGTGCCTTTAGATTTTTCAAAGCTTGAGAGCCTACTTTATCCCCGTAATTCCTTACCAACACACACACTATCCTGGACTAAAATGTTCAGGATGTTCATGAGAATGAGGCCCATGAAATGATCATCCCTGGGCTATGTGAAACCATAATGAATCTTCTGAGCATCTTCAGGACTGCCTTCTCCATGTGGAAGCAATTCATAGGGTATCTTTGTTCCATTTGTAACAAGGATGCTAAGCATTGGTTGTGCATGTAAACTGAGATGAGAGTGGGGGTCACAGCATTTTTCTGTGACAATGCATATCCTGTGGAACAACCTTCTCTCAGAGGCTTGTTGGCATCATTCTAGAAGTTCACCAAACTGAACTTTCTTATAGGGCTGTTATGTACATCTGAGATAATGCCTAGGATTGGTTACGAGACAATCTGTGACCCACTGGAGTATCATTTTAAAGATATTTCCTTACCTAAATAGAGAAATAGAATAACCATGGATGGGCAGTAAAGTGGGAGTGGGCTTCTCCTATCGGCTTCTCCACTGACTTTCCTTGTGGGAAGCTGGCAGGGAGCACTGGAAATTATAAATAATGTATGTAACTTTGGCTGACTGCGGAAGCACAGCACGCTGAAATGACGTGTCAATACCACCAGAATAATGGATCCCAGATTTTGGATGAATTCTTTAAGTTAGTCTATTTGGGATACATTAATTCAAAACATGTTGCCCTATCATGCATTGTTTTGCCCAATTGAAGGTTATAAACAGACACAAAGGAGAATATAGATTATTAGATGGTTTTATCTTTGTAATTTCATTTTAGTTTTGTCTGTAGATCATTGTGAGTCAGTTTGATCTTGTGTTATACAAACATAAATTCATAAATACCACTGAAAGTAGAGGGAACTCAGCTAAAGAGGCCTGATGAACTTGTAATGCTTAGAAACTCTGGAGTTTTAATAGTTTAGAAAGAATAGAGAAAAACAGCATTAGTCCAGAAAACATAATGGGAAGGAGTTGTACAACTCCAAAGATTGTGAACTATTAATTCTAGATAAAATTGTAGTTATTAAGCAACTGCATTAAAGAACATACCTCTGACTAATTCTGTTAAATGGGGAAAAAGGAAACCTTTCTGACTTTAAAGCAATCTTACTAATTACAGTAATTGGATCTATGACTTTCATCAGTGCTTCCTAATTTTCTTGTAAGACCATGTTAAGAATTTTCAAATGGCAAGTATGCTCAGAAGTTCTTTTCCTTCTGGGAAGGATAAATGAATACAAAGGGACAAAACTGCAATTATCCAGGAAATCCATTATAGCAGGATAGAGTTAGAAACTATATTCTCACATGGAATGTCTGTCAATGGGACTTTAAAAACATGTGTGTGATTCACATTTTTTTCTATCAAAGAAAAGAACAGCCATTCATTTTTGTAGCAAGTGATGGGAAATTCCACCCTCACCTGTGCTTTGAATCCAAAATAATACGGTGCCATACATATTGTACCATTCACATTTGACACACTGCAGAGAACAGTATGCAAAAGCATGAGAAGGGCAGAATGACTTCTACATTTTCATTCTCCTTTATTTCTGATTCACACTTTTAATGATTTAATCTTAAGCATTAAACAAAAACTTAACAATTGTTCTTTGACACTTTAATAAAAATAAAGTTATATGTACTCTGCTTTTATACTATGTTCATTATAAATAGTGAAACAGGATTTTTAAAGTCCAATCCAATGCATATTTATTCAGACATAAGCTCAATGGGGCTTTCTTTCAAAGCATGAATATTTTTTAAAAAACTTAGAAGAGAACTTGCATCTTATTCTTGTTTTAGGAAGAAATTCAGCCACCTGATAGAGAGCAAAACAAAATCTTTCAGCTAATAAAGTATCAAGTCACTAACAGTACTTAGCTTCAGAGTCTGTCCAAATCTTATTATCTAATCCAACATATGTATGTATATATGTATGTATATATTTCCATCATCAGAAAAAGGAACTAATTAGTAAATTTAGCATATTTAATACTTTATCTTAAAATAATTGTTTTTTAAAATCTGCAAACATTTTTCAGATTTATGTTTTTTAAATTACAATAGCTTGCTTTTGTAAATGGACAGCTTACCTTGGCTTTGAGAAGATTTTGCTTGAGTGGAAAGTTCTTCATTTTCTATATAAGGAGTATAATGAATTAAGGAAAAAGCAAATACTAAGATTACCTATCAAATGCAAACAAAAATCTACAATGCTTTGATTAACACATTAATTTAATTGATTTGGAGGAAGAACTAAGATATTTTTAAACTCTTGAAAGTAAAATCTGGGTTCAACAATGTTAGGGAGAATAACAACTTACAATTTAAATAATTGGCTCAAATAACTTCTAGGTTCTATCCAGTTAAAAAGCCCACCACTTAACCCAGGCTTCCTCTTTACTAAAGTTTTGAGGGCTAAACGCCCCCACTGTGATTCTTCTCAAGCAGAAACTTCTCTTGGTGAAGCAATAAAAAAAATCTTGAGATATCTCATCTGATATTCCTCTTTTAAAACTGCTGCAGCCAGGATGAACTAAGAAGACTGGCAGTGGCTTGCTGGAGCCAAGAGCAAGATAGCTGCCTCAGTCCCCTACACGTTCTTTCTCATTTCTTGGCTAGGCTAAACCATAAATCAGTCACTGTGGGCTTTCCAAGGATACCTGTTTTACCGGTGCCTACATTACTAGAAGTATATGATGGTGGAGCTGGCAAACCAGGAGCTATGACATTAGCGAGCGGAATAAGACCTGCATTGTTGTAAGCACCTGGTAAGGAAATAAAACACAAGGATGGAGAATTAATAAACCAGAATATACTGGGTTGCTCTGTTCATTGTCTCACCCTAAATAACACACGTGAAAGTTACGACTCCTCCAGAAGGCGTTAAAAATCTTTTAACAGTATTTTATTTATTTATAGCTGTTCAACAACATTATAAATTATCTGTGTGCTACCTGAAAAAAATTAAAAATGAATAATTTATATCATACTGGGTACTGCCCATAAAACAGTCTTGCTGATTCAGCCTGGAAAAAAAACAGAATGTTCACTTGGCATCCAATATATTGAAAAGAAGATGCTGGGCAAGAATCATCACACTTTGGGGCTCTCCTTTCTATTACTTTATTTTTACTTTTTAAATTTATTACTATTTAAGGAAGAATCAGAGAACATGGAAACATCAGTTCCTAGCAAATAATAGATATTTTGCTTAATGCCAATAAACATCTCAGCTATGAGCACCACTCATTATTAGAAACTTTTAACTTATCAGAAGAGATTAGAGAAGAATATAAACATCCAGAAAGCAAGCAATCTCAGAGAAAACAAATTCATTTATATATAAATACAGTATATATAAGTAAGCTAATAGATGTATCAATTAGATCACATTAGAACCAATGTCAAAAAACAGGAGCAAAGCTTACTTGGTGCGATTGTTGCATGTGGTCGACAAGGAGGAATAGGGTAAGGAACAGGCTTATGTGGATTGTATGTTGCTGGAGCCTAAAAGAAGAGGCAAGATTAAAACAAAACTATAATGAAAATAGGTAACCTAAGATACTTGTGCATCTATTTATATAACCTAAGATACTTGTTCACTATTTGGCTCATCCTCTTATAGGTGTTCTTTTTTCTCTCTGTCTGATTCCATCTCTGTGATGTGCTAACCTAAATCATGGCTTATTTCTGCCTTTCTTTTCACTCCTACCCCTTTCCTTGTAGCTCAATAATTTTTATGATTGCATGGCAAGAGAAAATAGTGCTGTGCCTCTTGCAACACCATCCATGCACTGAGGAAACATGACATATAACCATAGGATGAACCTATGGTTCATAATTAGAGATATCCAGGGAAAGTTTCATGCAAAAATGAGCATGATAAAGGAAAAAAATGGTAGGGACCTAACAGAAGCTGAAGAAATTAAGAAGAGATGGCAGGAATACACAGAAGAGCTCTACAAGAA
>JANHZU010004948.1:45958-59528 GCA_032468055.1 Acrochordus granulatus | reverse complement strand
CTGTCTGTCTGTCTGTCTATCATCCATCTATCTATCTATCTATCTATCTATCTATCTATCTATCTATCTATCTATCTGTATTTATCTGTCTCATCTGTCATTGGTCCTATCTATCTATCTATCCATCCATCCATCCATCCATCCATCCTCATTGTTGGTTGCTCTTTGGTTAGTGCCTATCGATTTCAGCATTGTTTGGGAGCAATTGTAGATTTTTTGTTCTCATCAAACATCCAGAACATGAATGTTAGCAATAAATGGTGGTCATTTAGTATTCATATTTCCCCATTTCTGAGGGAGGAAGAGGAGTAAAAATTGTGTATAAATAATAGTTATTATTATTCAGTCTACATACTGAAAGACATGGATTCTGCAGAAAGAACTTACATTAGAGAATTTTATCTGATTGATGTTCATGGTCCATATGACAGATTCCAAAGGGGCAAGAGAGAAATCATTTCAGATTGTTTGTGTAAGAGAAAGAGGGTGAGGACAGCTCCTCCCTATAGGTTCCAATAGTATATGCTTTATGGGGTTGGTAGCCTGCTTTAGTTTAGGAAATTTATAGGTGAGAAACAATAAAGAAACTTGCTTGGAAGAATCACAACAAAACAATCGTTCTTGGTTATTGAAATCTAACAGTCTGGGTGGTTTGTCATGTCAGCAGCTAAAGTAATGATTCTTCGGAAAGTTACATGAATTAGAGGAATATATGTACAATGGCTCCATGTGTTGATATAAATATAAATAATTGCAGTCTTTTAATTAAAAGATCCATTAAAAGCAAACAAGCTGGAATGTTGTTCTTTGAACTGTAAAGCGGAACAGGTTTTATAGATCAATTTTTTATCATTGGTTCTTTCTCTTTGCTAATTAGAATTATTGCCTGAGTCTCCTTTTTGATCAGGAACCATTGGAAAGCTCTGCTGTATCCTGTGTTTTGGGCCAAATTTTTTTGCTATTTTCAAGCATAGCTCCCTTTAAGTAGAGTTGGATTGCTAAGGCTCTAAAAGGCACACCCATGTAGTTTTCTTGGCAACAATGTCAATATTCTCTTCTTCTGAATTGTTTTTTTCAACTTCCAAATCTACCCGACAGGCTCTGGGATTTTCTGGTGTTCTATCAAGGTCTGTCCCATCTTAGATTTTGAGAACAACTGAGATTGGCTGTGTACAATCTCACTTTAGTGACTACATGGTTATGTTTCTGAAATTCTCTGGTTTAACAATCCAAAATGATTATTTTCTATTGCATTCTTCAGAGGTATTTTGGCTTCCTAATCAAGATCACGTTCCTAGGATTTCCTAGTCTGCCCTCCAAGTATTATCCAAGTCCAACCTAGAAACTTGTCAGGATCAAAATTCCAATCTTTTACAGTGCCTATGCTTGATTTTATCAAAGCAACTAGAACCATAAAATACCATGTTCAGTAGTCCACGTACAGTTATGCTATGCTGAAATCCACCTTGGTTTCCTTCCCCTTATTATCAGGATGCATTATAACTTTGCATGAATTTATTTTGGGGAAGTTGTCGAACTTCATTTATTATTGGAGGTGGAGGAGATTCTGCTGCAGATCTTGTTTGTTCCATCACACAGAAGACTTTCTGGTCTAACCACACCCCTTAATCTGAAAGAGATTGATGGGAGGATCTAACTTCTCATACTTCCCTTGGGATTTCATGGATATGGAAGGAAGTCATGAAATCTGCAATCTGCTGGAAAGAGGATTGCACAATGAAAAAGGTAAAGTAACTTTCATAATTTCAGTTATGAAATGGAAATGAGCACCGCTCCTGCCGGTAGTGGCTGATTCTAGGGGTGGTGCTCATTTCCATTTCATCACTGAGGAGCCAGTGCGAAGACATTTCTGTGGTCATGTGGCCAGCATGACTATATGCCAAGGCACAATGGAATGCTGTTATCTTTGCCACCACCTATTTATCTACTTGCATTTTTACATGGTTTCAAACTGCTAGGTTGGCAGGAGCTGGGACAAGTAATGGGAGCTGATCCCATAATGCGGAGGCGCTTCAGTCTCAAACTGCCACGCTGTTGACCTTCTGGCTGACAAGCCTTACATCTTAACTGCTCAGCCACCACACCCCTTTTTGCACAATAAAAAAAGAGGATTTTTATTCCCTTACAGACTTCTTGATCACTTCAGATTTAAATCAGTCCAGGGACATCACATACCATCCATTAAAAATATTTTTCTCCTTAAAATAACATTTCCAAGGAAATGCTCTACTTTTCCAGTCAAATAAGAACAAGCAAAGCACACACTCACCAGTAAGGCAAACAAAAACCGCACCGATTATTCTACAGTGAACATTGCTCAAATCCACAGTCCATTTTAGCTCATCAGGTAGCAGGACTGTGAACCTGCCTTTAAAGCCAAGCATATAATGCTTTCTCCCTTTACCTTTGAGAATGCAGCACAGGTTCAAATCAAAATGGAAATGATGGGAAGAGCAGATGTAGATAAATACATCAGAAACCAGCTGGTTGTCAAAAAGGATTTCTCTGCTTCTGTCTGAGGTAGGGATTAACAAAAATGCAAATAGCAAAGATGGATTCTAGTCTCAAGGATGGGTAAAGAAGAACCAAAAGTCCATTGACCAGAAAAGGCAGAGGAACAAGATTTAAGAAGTAAAGCCTGGACTCACATGCGCACATGTGTATATTGATTCTGGGGTTCTTACCAAGGTTAGTTTTTATTTAGTCTGCAACAAGCTACTCCCATAGGGAACATCATCCCACTTGAGGCAGTGGCCCCAAGGCTTTTAGAGTTTTAATTTTTATGCCCAATTTTTTTTTCAACATTTCTAACCTTCACATTGTTTATATCATTATCTATGACATAGATGCTTGATAGTGAGATTTATTTATTCAGTTGTATTCTGACTTTCTTATTTTTACAAATAACTCAAGGTGATGAACCTCTTTAAAATACCTTCCTGTTCCTACTTTTCCCACAACAACAACCCCATGAAGTTAACTGGGCTGAGAGAGAGTGACTGGCCCAAGGTCATCCAGCTGGCTTTCATAGCTAAAGTGGGACTAGAACTCAGACCTCCCAGTTTCTAGCCTGTTTTGTCTTAACCACTAGACCACAGTGGATCTAGGTGGGCAGCCTATAAATGTAATAAATACATAAAATAAATAGTAACTTGAAAGCCAGGCTCTTTCCCTGGACATAGGGCAGAGCATGAGATGAGTCCCTCTTGTAATGGCTAAGATTATGATTATGATGGTCCTTGGTTGGACTATGTCCTCTGTTGTCTTCTATTTGTGTTGGTTATTTTTTGTTCTTTTGTTTAAATCCTGCGCAAGTTGCCCAGGTTTACAATATGCAAACTGTGCAGCCATCTAAACTGAATAAATAAATACATACTTATCTATCTGCATCCAGTCAGACAAACTGCAGTGGTGTCTAGTCTCTGAAAGTGGGATTATGTTTCTGGAGAGATTTATAGCTGAGCCTCGCTGGAAGTCTGACACAAATGCTGAATGAATTGGAGCACATGACCAAGAAGAACTGGATAGTTTGATACCAATTTATCTGAAGAAATGTTAAATCTCTTTTCTAGCTTCAAGGTCTGCTCAGCTGGTCTGTATATGTCCTCTTGAGACCCAGTGGTTGCATTTCTTCTAATCTTTGAGACAAATAGATGGGTGGATGAATAGAATTATTTCTTTTTGAGTATTTTTATCCCACCATTCCACCTAAAGAGGGTGCTCCAAAACAGAACTCTAAAGCAAGTTGACTGAAAATACAATTTTAAAAGTTAGAATAACATATTAAAGAACAATGAAAGCAATCCGACGTTGATGTCTGCTGGGAAAACTAGGTCAGACGCTAATCACAATTCCAAAATTCCACAGTTGGGAGCAATGTAGGACACGGTCCTCTTTTGCTGATCAAACAGAGCATCTTCAAAAAGGACTCTCCTGCAGATCTTTACATCTAGCCATGTTTGTAGCATGAGGGCATCCCCTGCATGATCTATTCAGGGATATGAAGCTTAAAAGCCATGTGTAATTTTGACATGCATGTGATAGCAACGTGGTATTAGCTTCAGATTTTGCATTATTCTGAGTTTATAGATATTTTTCAAGAGCTACTACATGCAGAGAATTACTGGCTCTTCCAAATAGATCATTGCTTAGGTCTCTCCTTTCTTCTTTAAGGTTTTGGAAGTATCCTAATCAACGTTAGAGCCAACATCACTGGTATGATTTCTAGCTTGTCTTGAATATTATGAAAGCATGACACATTTGGTGCACATAGAAGTCATTTCTATAATCTAAATCCAGGTGCAACTATGTTTCATGCAACCTCCCTTTCTCAGAGGTGAGTTCTGAAAGATTTATACTAAATTTTAATAGCTGTTGTCCCATGGTACTTTCAAATTGGAAGAGAACAGAAATTATTGTTTGATTTTAGTATTAGAGGGCAAAAGTACATTATACAATCTTGATCTTTCCTAAGATGTAAAAAAAAATGTCTACGGCATTATTTAATTACTTGGCAAGCATTATTCCCCCTATTCAAGGAAGTAAGAACATGAATGAGAAATTAATCCCATCCAAGGACTAGGGTAGCATGTCCCTTCCACCACCTCAAACTGTTTATGTAGAAAGGTGTGCTCCCTTCTTTTTTATGACATCCCACCCAGTGTTACTCCCTCATGAAGATTTCTCCAGAAGAAATACATCTTGTCTCTTTCTACGTGGAGTAAAACAAACTATTGGTGAGTGAAAAGGGGTTTCTTTCCATGATGAAAAAAATGCAGAATAATTATTCCATCACTATCAATATTATGAAAAAAGGATCTAGATTTGGAGGGGGACTGAAGCCATATTTTGTGTTCTTGCCCTCTGTAATTTAGAATTGACAATGGTGGAATTGAAGTGTTGGGAAGCTTCTACCTTTTAGGAGAACTATCAACAATAAAGGAACCAGCCTTCAAGAATACACTACAGACAAACACTTGATTGAGAAAACAAGAAGGCCTTGGAAAAGATATTCAGATGCTTTGATGTGTCTGTACCTACAAAGAACAGAATAGTGCAAGCAATGGTGTTCCCTGTGACACACCATGGAAGCAAAAGTTGGACTTTAAAAAAGCAAGATTGGAAGATCATTGATGTTTTTGAACCTTTTGGTTGGAGAAGACCCCTGAGACTTTTGTGAACAAATCAATGGATCATTGAATACATCTAACCAGAGTTCTCACTCAGGCACAAATAATCAGGGGTCGAATTATCATATACATTTTGGGAAGACCTAACTCTGTAGAGAAATCTATAATCCTGGGAAATATAGAAGTAAAGACAAGGATGCCTTTACAAGGGGGCTGAATTAGCGACAGTGGCAATGGTTGCGCCATTGGAAGATCTGAAGGACTTTCCTGTTCAAGATCAGAAGGACCTTCCAATGTCCTTCAAAATATCCAGTAGAAAATCTATCTTTCGAGAAAATCTATCGGGTTGTTGAGAGATGCTACTGATTTGATGGCACATAATCCATCAATCAATCAATTCTACATCTGCAGAATTTATCCTTCTCTGAAAACTGGGGATGACCAAAATGAAAGTCATATTCTATGTTCAAGATAGATTTTGTGAGTTTAAAAGAGATCCTCAACTAGATTTAGCCTACCTAAGAGATCCAGAGCGACCCATTTAACTTCAGGTCAAGGATCTTCTAACTATCATTTTAAAGGTTCACAACGAAAGCTGTCAAGACAATTGAGCATTGAAAAACGAGAGAGGGTTTCATTGGAATGCTTTTTGAAAATAATGATGAGCAAGTATGTCAACCTCAACCTGCCTATGAGCTTGAGGATCATATGGGATACTCTCCCCTTGCATGGGGAGGCTAGTAACTTAGTTTCATTCAATTTTCAATGAGAATGAAAACAGCAATATAAACAGTCAAGGAGGTAATTCCTAAATTTGATGAATTTAGATGAACGGCTTTCTGGTATTTTTTGAGCGGGATGGGTGGCAGGTGGGGTATGTGTTAATAACTTGTTCTATCCTGATTACTGGAGCTCAGAAACAGAAATAGAAGGAGCTGTGAGAACAGCCAAGAAAAATGTAGGTTATGTGGCTTCGGGTAAATGGAGTTCATTTGCTTAGTTCATCTGTTCAAGCAGACGGGCAAGGCTGGAAAGCAATTCCAGTTGAAAGACCTTCATTTCACAGCTGAAAGCCCTGTGATTCTTTCAGGGCGCCCGAAAGAATCCTACCCATGAGAACGTGTGAGAAAAAGGGGGCTGATTAAAAAAGAGCCACCAGGGAGAAACCGGCCATATTTTCTCTTGTGACTTATTTGAGGATACCGAAGCCCAAATGCCTTTTCTGTGGGGATTCTCAAAGCCATCAGTTTGGGTTTCTGTTCAAGCACAGAAGAGGCGTTAACTCATACTCAAGGTTGATCTAATTCACAATATGGCTTTTTTTTTTAGGGATTGTGTTATTCAGTCGCACAGGAGCAACTGTTCTTCACTAACAGGGCATGTGCAAGCAAAAAAGCCAAGATGGAAGCTGTGAACACGTAATTCAAGCTTCCTAACTTTTCCTTTTTTTAAAGCAATGCATGTTCGTAGAAAGGGTCGGAGCTTTGGTTGTGCTGTTGTGATCACCATCATGAGTTCTCTAAATCCCCTCCCTGCGGAGGCCCTTGATTCTGAATAACATGGAAAATGACAATAAACGACATCAACAAGCCATCACGGACACAGCACAATACTGAAAGTGGAAACGACAAAAAATGTCGACGTTAAACGCAGAACGCAGACGGGTTGTGAAATTCTGAACAGACGAACGTTGCTTTCCAAAATGCCCAGAAGACGTTACACGTAGAAAACGCAATACCCAAGAAGTACACTTAACTTGTCTTTCTGCCCCCATCCAAATGTCGGTGCTCAATCGTAAACTTTACTGAGCCAGAAGGAGACCATAAATTGTCTCTATTATTCTATTATTATTAGTCTATATTATATGTAATATTCCACCATTTATGGAATGGGGAATGCTTGTGGTTAATGAGGCCCGGTGTCCTTTTCATCCAATTTAAATGGAGCGTTCAATTAAATCCATTTTAGTCTTTGTTCGGACCCATCTCATTTTTCATTTTGGTTCCTGGAATACCGGTGGTGGCGGTCCTTGGCATCCCTCAAGAAACGTGCTCGGTGCCGAAACCACTTCAATATGTCCACTTTGAGCTCTATTTATTCCATAGAATTTATTCCATATCCCATAGGTCGTCTTCAATTTACAGCTATTCATTTGCTGACTGTTCAAAATTACAGCGAAAAAAAGTGTCTTAGGACTGGTCCTTGCACTTACAACTGTTGTGGCATTTCCCTGGTCACAGGATCGAAAATTCGGGGGCTTGGCAGCTGACATGGATTTACGACGGTTGCAGCATCCCAGGAGCATGTGATTGCCATTTGCCACCTCCCAGGACGGCTTCTCACAAGCAAAGTCAACGGGGGAAGCCGGATTTGTTTAACGATCACCACTTAAAAAGTGCAGTGATTTGCTTAACAACCATGGCAAAAAAAAAGGTCATACAATTGGGCACGGCCCATTTAACAGCTGCGTGCTTAGCAACGGAAATTCTGGTTTCAACTGTGGTTGTAAGTCGAGGAGTACCTGTGGAAGGATCGGTGCTGCCAAGTCTCACCAAAGCTCAAAATGTTCAGGATAGTCTCTCTTCCGATGCAGTTCTGAAACTTTGCAAGGAGAGTTGGGGTGGGGAAAATCTTCCAATGGTTGAACGTTGGTCACACTGAGCACGCAGCAGACATCTTCTGTGTTGCTTCAGAGAGTAACTCGTTACCAGGAGAGCAACTGTTCTACATAATTTTGATTAAGGCTTCATGCATTTCAGAAAACATTTGCTTTCTTACAGGCAGTTGGCAGCCTGCAAAAATAAAACTGCTACGGTCTTTCATGGGTGCAATAAAACAAATTGATTCCACACTGGTGGGCAACAGTTACTCAAAGGTGAGAAGAACAACATCCATGGGTGCTCGGAAGAACTCTTACTTCATTGATACGATGAATGAATGCACGTAGAAGATAATATTTGTAGAATGAATGAATGCACATCGAAGACAATACTTGTAGCTCAGGGTTGATCTGTGAGGTCCTCAGTGCTTTCTGAGCTTGGTTGTTTTCTTGCAGGTGTTTCATGACCCAACTAGGTAACATCATCAATGCTAGTGAGTGTGGGGTTTGCTTCCTGTTTAATACTGGACTGATAGAAGAGAAGATTTGCAGCTTAGGGTTGAACTGTGGGGTCCTTGGTGCTCTCTGAGCTTGGTTGTTTTCTTGCGGATGTTTCATTACCCTACTAGGTAACATCATCAGTACTAAAAGGGAGTGGGATTTGCTCTCTTTTCTATACTCATATACAAGCTGCTCTCTCTGCATTGTTTTCTTTTGGTAGTTTTGATTAGCCTGTTGTTCACTGCTTGTCTGAGTTGGTAGTTCCTGAATTGGGGTATTGACTACTGTTTGATGGCTGGTCTAATATTAGACTTGGGGTTAATCTCTGCTCATCTGGATGAAAGAATAGTTGTTCCTTAGCAGAGGTTTGCCTACAGGCACATTTTTTTCCCATTTGTGTTCTGTCTGAAGTGTTTGACACCCATATGTGGCACCAATGCAAGAGAAAGTTTGTAGCTCACAATTGACCTGTGGGGTCCTCGGTGCTCTCTGAGCTCGGTTGTTTTCTTGCAGACGTTTCATTACCCAACTAGTAATGAAGTTGTTGCTTCATTTAATTAACAAATTACTTGTTTTCTTCGGTGTTAGCAAGTGTGGGGTTTGCCCTTTGTTTATGCATGTTATGTTTTCTTTGGAAACTCAAGAAGGAAGAGGAGGGGAATTGTCTGCCTCTGTTTTACCTCCACTTTTGAGTTACGTCGAAATGTCGGATCCCTGTAAGTGAACGAAGGTCTCCAATTCGTTCCGCACCTTCACGTCTCATGTGCTGCTTTCCAAACATGTCCTGTGCTTGCTCCATAACTCGTGTTGCCCCAAGCAGCTCCTGTGCATTGTACCCATGTCTTACTCCAAAAACGGATGGATTAGTTCTAAAACACTGAATTTTCTAAGCAGGGCAGAGGCAGTTCCTTCCTGTTTTCTCCCCACGCAGCACTCGGTTTCCCCTTCCGCGTAAAGAGCAAATCCTTTCACCCGGTTGCAGCTCTTTGCAAAATGTCCACGGTGCCCTTAAAAATATCCCTTAGCTCCAGAAAAGTATGAACCCAAGTCTGTCCAAAAGCTATTTGCCAGACCAATCATATTTTGCTGCCGTTCCTCCCTCTCAGTCACATTTAACTTTCATGCCCCTAACTGCTGCGAAATCACAACAATCCACTTTTCCTCGGATTTCTCGAAAAAATGTTCGAGGCATGTCAGTTTATCAGCCCGTGACCTTTTCTATTAACACTGTCTTTAGTTGGCTCCGTGGCACATGCGGAGATAAATCTTATCACCAGGGCTAGTCTGGCTGCCCAGGATAGGACAGCTGAGGAGGGAACCTGTGAAACTTTGAAACTGCGAGCCTTGCAATGACTGCATATAATTTATTAGCTAGCAAGATCCCCAAGAGGAATGGAAAAATAGAAGCCAGATGAATGGAAGCCATTAAAATGGATCTCAGAGAGAGAGAGGGGCTTCTTATCCATTGTTCAAGTTGCTTTGTTTAGCTTATTTATAACTAGGATCACCACCTTGGAGATAATGCAAATCAAGCTATCTCATAAATTATGTGACCTTTTCAAGTCGCAATCTCCAGGAGATCTAAATGGAAATAAACCCAAGATGCACAGCCCTCTTAGATTCTTCGCTGACCTTGTTTATTGCCTTCTCCCAGACTTTCATAATCTTTCTTCTTCTTTCCGGAGAAGTTTCAATAACGGAGGGGAGCCAAAGAGATTTAAAGCTTCAAAGCATGGGCCAACCTTTCAAAAGCAATGCCATGACCTGGCTCCTTGCTTCTTTGATGCTCAGGGACAAGAAGTTAAGATTGTGGAGAACGATTGTGAAGAGCACCACAGTGCTCTTTGCCATGACGTTTCAACGAGTGTCCCAGAGACAGACTTTGAATTTCAAATCTTTTTTTCTCCGATTCCTTTAATCAACCTATCCTATTGCCCATCACTCAATTTCTTTGAGATCACAAATGCCCTGATTTTCCTTTTGAGCACTCAAAGTATCAGAGCATCCAAATAAATAAATAAATAAGGCACAATTTGATGAAAAGTTCCCTAGCAGCTCATGCTCAATCTCACATCAGTTTCCAGACTCAACTTATAATTCCATCTTTTTAGCAGGGCAAACAACCATTTAGGACCACAAACCCATTTAAGTATTATTTGTCCTCTAAGTGCTGCAAAAAAGTTGGCACTAGATCTTGAGGCCACCAAAGAAGCGGAGGCTGAAATCTTCAGTCTCGTTTAAGATGATGGTGATTTCCTTTTTAAGCACAAAATAGATGTATTAAAGTGATCAGAGCTTTAGCACATCTATTGACATTGCATTTTTGCTTTTATTTTTCAGTGAAAGTAGAAACATTGCTCTAACTCAAAACTTGGGAGTACAGTCTTAGGAGTTTCCAAGAGTCATCAAAATGGGGCTATGAGCTGCAATAAAGCAGGTGTACATATCAATATTATGTATCAGATCCAAGAAAAGCCTGCCTAAGACCCACACTTGTTAACTCGTTGGGTGACATATGAATGAATGAATGAACAAATGAATATAATATAACCCGTGGAATAATTAACCATCTCATAAGTCACCTATGGAATTCTTATTACAGGATCCAGGAATGAGCACAATGAATGAATGAATGAATGAATGAATGGCTTTGAAAAGGGATTAGTTCAACTGATGAAGGCCTGTCAAGGGCTCTTGGTCTTGAAGCCTCAATGTTGTCTCCAGATTGTGAGTGCCAGGCAAAATCAGGCAATGCACACTGTAAAAACTACAGGAAATCTCCTTTTCTATAACCAGGAATAATAGCCCTGTCTCGAAAGCCTGCCAGACTCACACCAAAGAGAAATAATTTTGAGTCTCTTTCTCAAATCCCTTCCACTCACAGGGCGAAGATGATGTTCATGGTCTCACATCTGCTAAAGATTCTTGCATACCTTCACTGATTTTGTCTCTGCAACCCTCTACAAGAGGTAGCACACCTCCAGATTCCAGTGGCAGGATTAAAGAGGACTATCTCAACTTTGCAAGCACTCATCGATTGGCCACTGTAAAAGGAAATGTTGGATTAAGGTGGACTTTGACCTGAACCAACGCAAGTCTATGTATGCTCCTGTGAACAGGTCTGGATGGTTACCTCTCAATCCAAATCATGACCATCTGCCCAGCCTAAGCCTTGCCTAGGCATGTATACTTGACATGTTCTGCTGTGAACATCTTTCAGTCCCTGTGAATTGCGCACTTCAGTGGGAGTGCCTTCCCTATCCCAACTCACTTGTGTAGTTTGTGGGTCTTAGTAAGACGTGCATGTGTTTCCATACTGGGAGTGACAGGGAATGCATCTTGTGGATGAGCGATAGAATCAGCTGTGGAAATCCTTGCAACCCATGGTGGAATGAGATGCACAGGATGGTGCTATTTCTCATGCATAGAAGTGGGAGTATTTTAATGTTTTACTGAATGAGGTGAGAAACCCATCTGTCATCCAAATGCACCCCAGGGAACTCTAAATGCGCGCAGAGTTGCATACATGGCTAGACAGTTGCTTGAGTGCTTTGGGTTATTGATAGACAGCTATAGAGGAATTTAGAATTGACCTTGGAGAAGATAGGAGACAGTTGTTAAGAAAGGACTTGGAGAAAGGATTACTTTGTCCAGAGATCCTCGACTTACGACCAGTTGCTTCTCAGTTACAACAGGCTTAAAAAAAAGGTACTTACGACATGAATTCGGTATTCCAATATAGATCAAAGTTCCAACGTCTGCCTCCCTTCAGTCATGTGATCACAGTCCAAATTTATGGTGGTTTATTGTCTCCTGCAGTCATAAGACTGCAATTTATGATTTTTGGCTTTTACTTTGGATTTCCAGCAAAATGCACCAACTGCGGACAATATTTTTGCTTCACAACTGCCATGTTTGCTTTATGACTACCGTGTCCACTTAATAACAGCTGCAAAAATAGATCATAAAATCAGACGTGGTCACGTGGTGGCCTGCTAAGTGACTCACCTAACTTATGAAAAGGGTTTTCATACGCAGATGGACTGAAATTGGCTATAAGAGGTGAAGATTGACGGAAAAGGAAAGCTTTAAACCACTAAGAAATAGTTAAGACACACAGTGCTACAAAAACAGATACTGCTTGAGTTATGACCATAATTTAGCCTGCAATTTTGGTTATAAGTCATGACAGTCATAAAACGGAACATCACGTGACCGGGACCAATTTTATTACCTTTTTCTGCAGCAGTTGTTAAGTGAACACAGTGGTTAAGCAAACCCATTGTTTGCTATGGGGTGTTTTTTCCAGAAACTGGAAGTAAATGCCGGTTTCTGGATAAAACGTCACAAGTCAGGATCAGGTGATGGTGGGATGCTTCAGACTTCCGAAAGGACATGCTAGTTGTACGCAAAATGTGATCATGTGATGGCAGGGTTGGGGCAAATGTCGGAACTTCGAATCTGGTTTGTAAGTCTCCTTTTCAGGATCGATGGTAACCTCAGGTGGTCACTAAGCAAACTAAGTTGAAGGCATCCTGGGTAGGAACAGGAGCGTAGAAATAGAATAGAGACGTAGAAAATTAAGAATAGAAACAGTTGTAAAGTTTCAGTCACGGGAAGATAATAGACTAAGAGATTAGTTTAATTTTGTGCAATACAGTAGCCTCCTGCGGGGAGGGCGCGGGAAACAAGCACATCCTCTGCACCACAGTAAGAAAAACCCTAACAAGCGATTTCACCCGTTTCACATATTTCTGCCTAAAATGGACAAGAACCCAAGAAGGATTTTTTTAAAAAGAGAGAGAGAGGGAAAATGAAATCTGACTTCGCAATCGCTTCTGCTTTGCAGAAACCACCCTAGAAGCGGTCCCCCCCATCTGCCCAAACCTCTTTGATGTCTCTCGACATCAAAGGGACCTTGGCCACAACCTCAGTGGTGACTTTCCCACGGTGCGAAATGAACCCTGACCCGCTTTCCGCCACCCGTCCTACTCTGCGTCCTTGATTCCTGCAGAAAGGGGACTTCATCCCTCCTGATCTTACGGTCGTTCCTAAGCTCTCTTTAAGGGCTCAAGGCCAACATGCTGTCGTCGTTGCTTCTCCCTTACAAACTCCTAGGGCGCCCCGCTCCGTTCTTGTGACAACCAGACGATGCGCCGCGAAGCAAAGAAGCCCTCCTCCTACTTTTACCTCGGATACCAGTTCTGAACAGACTCACAATCTTCTTTGACGAAGAAGCCAAGCCCGGGGGGGGGGGGGGGGGGGGGGGGGGGGGGGGGGGGGGGGGGGGGGGGGGGGGGGGGGGGGGGGGGGGGGGGGG
>JANHZU010004948.1:34808-45858 GCA_032468055.1 Acrochordus granulatus | reverse complement strand
GCTTGGGAAGACTCCGGGAGGCAGTGCAGGACAGGGGGGCCTGGCGTAATGCAGTCCATGGGGTCGCAAAGAGTCGGGCACGACTGCGTGACTGAACAACAAAAAACTGTATTTTATATATTCCTCATAATTCAGATTACATCTGTATGAGATTATTGTATTTGTGTATTTTTCCCTGTAAGTTCTGATACTTTTTTTTTAAATAATGATTTCCCTCCCTCCCTCTCTCTTAACTAGAATCAGTATTGAAGGTAAGGTGTTTAGGTAAAAAACCTGCCTATGGAATTTAACAGAGAAAAAGCACAACATTTTTCACCGAAGAAGCAAAAGTCATGCCTCAGTTAAAACACGGATAATACTTGGCAATAATATTTCTGGGGGAAAGAAAATGTCGTGAATGTGCAGATTTCTTTCTTTGGAAAAAAGAAACCAAGTAGAATCGGTATTTTATAATAGTGCAGGTTAAAACATTTTGGATCTTGGAATAATGTTTGACCACAAACTGAATAGGAGCCAGCAGTGAGGTAGGGTTGCAAAAAAAAAAAGACAAGCTCAATTTTAGGTTGTGTCAACAATTCAGTAATTTCTCAGTCCCGTGCAGTAATGCTTCAATTTTATTTTGCACTGCTCAGAACTCACTTCAAATATTCTATCCAGATTTGAAATAACCACATTTTAAGAAAGTTAAAGAGAAATAGGAGCAGATTCAGAGGAGGGCAAAGACAATAATCAGAAAATTCAGCACTAAGTCCTTGGAAGAAACACTGAAATAACTAACAGTGTTTAGTCTGGAGAAATTTGAATATTTGAAAAGGTAGCATATGAAAGAAGATCAAGATTTCTCCGTCATCCCAAAGTGCAGAATGTAGAAATATATTGAGATAGAAACTTTATTTTGGTCATTGAACAATAAAAGTATAAACAGAAAAATGAACAACACAAAACTATCCTCTAAGAACTATTAGCTTTTGGTAGGCAAAGCTTACACATAATGTAGCATTTTTTTTCTGCTTTAAATAAATTCATCTTGATTATTTTACAGATAGTGCAAATAAAAGCTATCAGAGTGCCCTGGAAATGTAAATAGAAACAGAGTAATCAACTGGTCACAAATGTCCCCGTAGAACTGTCCTAAAGAACATGATCTGTGGTTTCTAGAGTACCCATATCACAGGATCCATATAGGATTTTATATGAGGTTTTCCTATATTTTCTCTCTAGGACAGCTGTGGGAAGAACATTAAATTATGCTAAGGGTAAAGGTCTCCTAAATTTTGGAGTCTTCGGATTTCGGCGGCATATAAATTTAATGAATAAATAAATTTGGGAACTGTGATATGATGTAAATGTGGTTTGGACACTAAACAATTTGTTATTTGCATTATTAGAGAAGACATCAATTTCTGTTTGACCTTCTTTGTGTCAGATACTTTGCCTTAGTATTGATCTAGCGTGATCTGATTCTAACCATCATTAGAGTACCACAGAGGTTCTGCTTCCTTTGGGTTGCTATTTGCAGAAGAATATGTAGTTGTCTGCCAATGGCAATAGAAAATATGTGTAACTCAGAGCAGAATTATGGAGTCTCACTGTTTCCCAGATGAAATCATGGTTAAATCTGTCCATATGTTGTGAAACATATGGGCATATGGACAGACTTAACCATAATTTCATTTAGGAAACTGAACATCCTAGACCAGGCCAAGTCAAGGAATGCCAGAGAATTCCTGGAAGCCTAGAGTTCAAATCAGCCATCAACAGGCACATAGAGATTAATATCATCTACCTAACATTCAAAAGGTACAATAAAAAGTCAGTAAAGAAACAAAAGTGTTTCTCACCAGCAATCAACATCCAGATAAGCAGTGCTTAACACCAAGATTAAACCAGATTAACAATCAAGAAGTGAACAATACTCCAATCAAGGATCAAGCAAGTCAGACAAGCAAGCTAAAAATAAATGCAGCCTAACCAAGCAGCCACCATGAATACTCCCCCCAACACTGATGGGGCAAACCACCAACTTCATTCCCCTCTAAGCACTGATGATGTTACCTAGCTTGGTAATGAAACATCTTTAGAAAATCAATGAGAGGGCATGCAGGACTCCAAAGTATTAGATGGTCAGTCCACTAGGGTTGCGGTGTAGTTTCAACCTGCAGGTAAATATATTTATCCAGAAATTAGATTCAAATGTACTGATTCCCACCTGCCACCAAAGTTCCACATTTGGAACACAGCAGGTAACCTGGAAGACAGCTTAGAAATTTTGTTTGAATCCTTTCTAAGATGAATCATGCTGCTGCATGATCCAAACTGAGCTCTGTAGAGCAACTGTGCTCCGGCTTTAGCTACAAACAATTTAACTGCAGCAGGAATAAACTGTGCTCCTCTAGAAAAATAATATGTCGGCGCAGCTGGTAGAGATTTCTTTGCATTGAAAGAGTTTCCTAGGAATATGACCAATGAAGGAGGTAGTAAATTCCACTTTTCTTGAAAGGGACGGAGGGATGATTTAAACTAGATTCCGAGTTTAAGGAGGACAACGGTTCTAAGATCTCACTGGGGTAGCAGTTGAACATTGTTGGAGACCAAGCTAAGCTGTGCTTCTCCAACTCTAGGAAATAGAATATATTTTCTCTTTTTCTCCATTTCATTCCAGAAGGGATCTGTTTTCTACAGGAAACAGTTTATAACCTTGAAGAGATAAGAGATACTCATTCCTCTTGAAGAATGCGTGAAAAACGCATCCTCTTCTCAACACAAACTTTATTAAAGGCTGAATGAGCCACATCCTTTCCCAAGCAGCTAATTACATGTCGACCCAACCTAGTCACTTGACAGAAGACCCTGATCAAATAAATCACGGGCAATTCTCTGATCACTTACAAATGTAGACCAGAAGGAAGCTACAAGGAAACACGGATATAACCAAAAAAGGAAAATTACAAATAAGAGTAGGGGGAGATGGAGTTAGAGTAGGGGGAGATGTAAACTAAGACGGGACTTCCGAGGTGGCTCGGATAGGTTGTAGGTTCCGGAGTGACTGTCCAATGGAGAAAGGGAGGAGGGGGTGTCCGGCCAGGAACAGGGTATAATTGTCTGGAAGTTCTCTTGCTAAGGGTGTCCACTGTACCTGCGAGCACTTGGTGCACCCGTCTTCGCAAAAACGTTCAATAATTTTTTCTGTCTCCACGGTAAACTCTCTAGTTTTATTTTAAGTTGGAAGCTGAGTTGTTTCTAACACAACCCATAAGAGAACCCACCTATTCTCGTTCCTGTCATCATAGGAAATAAGATTGACAAGGCTTGTTTAAATCATTTCTATTACCTACAGAGGTTGCTGCTGTCGCCGCTGCTGCCCCAGAGGAGGATGAGAAGGATACAGGGCAGGATGGAGGAAACCTTCCCGAGAAGGCTCCTCCAGTGGACCTCACATTGCCCCTGCCACCCACCTGGCCAGCCCAGTGCCCTTGCTGTGCTGCCCTCGCTACTCCGGTCGCTCTCGGAGCACATCACAGAGGAGGAGGTGGAGGACAATGCTTGGATCTCTGCCTCCAGCAGCTCTACAAGCTCTCGGCATCTCTTTCGCTTCCCGATGACCCTCGAAATGGTGCTGCAGATGGCAGCCTTGGGGAAGTGAGCTCTTGCACTTCGGTGCACTTCCACACTTCTCTGCACAACTCTTTGCAGAGTACATATTCCAGAAAATAAAAAAAAACACCTCCTGGACATTGGAAGGCACACTTTTCTATCGAATATCTAACATCATTTATTAAGTTCTTGCAAATATGCTGAGAGCTGATGTGCTGGAGTCAAATTCCTTGCATGCCTAACCATGCTCGGTCAATAATCTGAATCTGAAAAGCTAAGGAGAAAACCTTTCTATCTTCTCCATCTCCCTCTGGAGGGAACAGCACTGCTTGGAAGTAATTCAACTTTGGAATTTGCTACCATGAGAGGTGGTGCTGGCTACCACCTTGTCTGGATCAGTCCACGGAAGTCATAAGGATCAATGGCTCTCAGGTCTGATGGCAGCAGGACTGCCTCTGAAGGTCCCCTGCTGGGAAATTACTGGGCTTCCTGTGCAATTGGTTGGCCATTATGAGACCAGACAATTAGACTGGGTCCTGGTTACAAACCCAGCAGGGCGCCATATGTGTTAAGCCTCTAAGCTACATGCATGCTTCCCTTCCCCAATCAGATAATCTCTAGATGGGTTTGTGATGTAGTTCTCAGAATTCCTAACCAATTTAGATCATTTGGACTATCAGAAATTGATTGGAGTTTTAGGGAAATAAGCTTACTTTCGTTAAGTACAGCTTGTATAAAACAAGAGCTAATTCTCAGCTTGACTGTAACTATAGCCAGCTATTTACGTACAAAGACAGAATACTCTGGCAAATCCTGTCAGTCAATCTTAAAGATAATTAGTGGTTTGCTGTTAGAGTAGTGATTGATTGATTATGCACCATCAAATCAGGATTGCTTTCAGCAACCACAAAGATATGTTTCCTCCACTTGGCTCCTTCTTCTCTTTCTTTCCACCTTTCCCAGCTCTACAGCCTTCTCTAGAGAGCGATATCTCTAGCTCTCTGATATAATATATCTGAAGTATGAGAACTTGAGTCTGATCTGCTCTTTGGGTGAGAATTCTAGATTAACTTGTTCTATGATGCATTTGTTTCTTTTCTTGCCTATCCACGTTAGTCTCAGATATCTTCTCCAACACCAAAGTTCAAAGATGTCAATCCTTCAGATTCCAGCTTTTGCTTCCATTGAGTGTCCCTGGGAAAACCATTGCCGACTTGACTTTGATTTTGTAGATGTAGACACATCACTAGTTAGGTTACTGGATTTAAAATATTACTGTACTTATATTGTTATCAAACCTAAATCATCATCATCATCAAGAGGAGGGTTTTTAGAAATAACTAGCCGAAACAGCTGAATGGAAATGTGACATATAGTATAGGGACTGGATTCCCAATGTTGAGGACAAAAAATGGAGACCTTCTCTATGTAGTGAAACTTTAGGGCATGCACTTGGCAGTAAGTCTCTTTTAATGCAACAGGACTTCCTTCTTTGAGAATCCACAATGGAATCTGCTGCAGATCTCAGGGAAGGAATGGCCTTCATACCAAGAGCGACAACCAAATCCCACTCTTCTCTCTAGCTTCAAATATCAAGAATTTATCACAAATCTTTCTTTACATCCAACAGGCTTTATTGAATTTTTAAAGTCTCTTTCTCTTCTGGGAGTGACCTTTTGGGATTTCGCAAACATTGGTGGCTGTTGTATGCAGCCTCATTGCCCTTAAAAATCCATAATAAATGCTTGCCAGATATTGCTGTAACAAGATAACATATTACCCCGAGTACTAGGATCAATCAAACCAAGTAGCTGGGATTCAATACATCTTTCCTAACAGATGTGAAATTTACTGAATAAATTAAAGGAGAACTTTGCAGAATCCTGGGAACATAAATTAGATACACTAACTGTTAGGACTTCATGACTGAGATAAAGCTTCAGAAAGAATGCAAGAAAGTTGGTGGTGTTTAAGAACAGACAGATAGATGGATAAAACATTGTTCACATGGGGAATATACCCATAATTTGTCTTCAAACAGGACAGAATGTGCACACTTTTGGAAATGTGTTTATGGAAATACTTTTGAAGAAGTTTTAGGGATTTAGCACAGTAGAATATCGTATATTTCTCAGCCAATATGTAGAAAGCCTTGGAGGATGTTATTTTTTTTTCACATTCTGTGGACAATGTAATGTGAGAAGATATAGTACAGATAGTACCTCTGAAAATAGGTCACATGAAAATATTTCACAGGCCATATAGGGAATAGAATTTCTAGCTAGAAATAAATTATTACTAGAAATGTTTGAATGGCATCCATGGCATGGATGTATGCTCAAGCATGGGCTTCCATATATGGGTAGATATCTGATCTGCATTTCATTAAACTCAGTTCCCTCCTAACTGGACTGGGATGGAAGGACAATTGTGCACATCATCATTGTTCTTGGCCTCTACATGCTCCGACGATGATATGCATCATTTGATTGATTTATTATGTGCCAGACATCAGTTTGGTGTCTGCAATTACTAATGTAGATAAATTGTGTGGCATATTATCTAATAGCCACAAAGTTAGCACAAATAACTTCTGCAGGATGACCTGTTCTCAATGTGGCCTTTCAGGTCTTCAAACACCCATGGCTTTGTAATCAAGCCCATACAGCTCGTTCCTGGTTGTACTCTTCTTCTGTTTCTTTACACCTTTTCATTCAAGAGAGAGGTTTTGCATAATGTGGTATTGGATATCCCAAGTCACTTTTATCTGCCCAAATCTCTGTGATGTGGCCACATTAAACAGACCAGGGTACATTATAGCCCATGGCCATAACCCTTTGGTTCTCTCTACCTGGGAAGGAGGGGGCCTGGGCAGCATGGGCAGTGAGGTGCAGGCAGTGAGGCATGGGGGCAAGGGCAAGGAGATGGGGGTGGCAAGAGACAGCAGGTGCTTGCCATGGCATCCCCAGCTAGTTCTCTGCCCCACCCAGCCTCTCCCAGAGGCGCCAGTGGTGTCCAGCACCATGAGTTGGAGGGCAGGACTCACTGCAGCCCTGGCTTCACCATAAAATTAATTCAGTTTTAAAATAAAAAATAAATTAGTTAAGTTTATGGTGAGGGCAGGGCTGCAGCAAGTCCACCAAAGGGAGCCCCATCTGCCTCAGCCCTCCACAACAGTCCTAGTTTCCCATGTGGCCTCTTGGGAGCATGAAATGCCCACATCTGACATCAAACCTCTGCTAAAATCATTGCACAGGTTGTGTTAGTTTGCCTGAGAATAGCCTTATGCAGTTTGGAAGCACCTTGGGGGGGAAATGCCTCCTTCTAAAGAACCTCAAGGAGAAAGTGGATGGACGGTGCATTTTTCCTTCTATAACCGCCTCTCCAATAGTCTGCAGACTTTATTAATTCTCATGCTTTTGTATTTCTGTTAAAGAACCACAGGTTTCCACCCCACACTTTGGCCTATTAATGCTACCACACAAAAATCATGTTTTTGAAAAAATGTAGAATTTCTCTTCGACCTGGAGAAATAGGTGAAAATGGTCCACCCCTTTTCTCTCTTCAGAAAGAGGGTGGAGAATTTCAAAAAGCTATATATGGCCCAATCAGAAAGAAAAACGGATTACTTTGCTTTGGAACTTTATCTATTTTTACATTTTCTTTGAAGAAAAAGAAACCCTGATAAATAAATCAAAACTCAGTTGTCCTTTGACGAGTTGCTTGTGCCTGAATTTTGTAAGGTAGTTTGGTTAAAAAAACAACAACATACTACCTATACAAGGATCCATTCTGTGAAAAAACACACATATTCATGAAAGTAATGGACCAAAGTTAAATATATAATGGGAAATAATTTACACAAAAGGGCACTTTAGAGGAAATTGCAAACCACAATGCCCATTTGGAGAAATGGGTACTAAAATGCATATGTGTGTGTTATGTATATATGTATGTATGTATACATGTGTGTCTATGTAATACATACATACATATTAGGATGAACTTCTTAAAAATAATATATTCTCAAACTCTGGAAATGAGATGAACTGAATTTACAAATGAACCAATGGAAAAATGTTTGATTGAAAGCATTGAAAATATACATTATGTACTAGTCTTAAATTAAAATTTTATAAAATGATGTGTTGTTGGTATTTGTCACCAGAAAAATTGTCTCTTAAATATATAAAAGTATTTTGAAATCTTTGATGGAAATATGAACAACATGAAGAGACATTTTATCATGTATAATTGATATGTAAAAAAGCATACATACACACATACATATTTTTCCCTGCAGTTTTGTTGTTTTTCCTTTTTTTCTCTTTTTCTTCTCTTTATTTTATATTAGTTTTGTTAGTTTTTATATTGTCTTTAAAATTTGCAACAACATTTAGACAAAACAGAGTTTTTATGTCAAAAATCCCATTGGGAATGGGATAGGATTGGTGTTATTCAATGTGATTTACTTTTGGTTACCAGATCTGAATTGAAGAATCTGATGATTGCTAGATGGCAGCAAAAAGTTGATGCTTTCTCTATTGCTTGGCTGCCATCTATCAATCATCCAGATGTTTGTAATTCAGATCTGATATCCCTAAATTTTTCTGCAATGCAGAACAGAAGTCTATATTTCATTTCACATTTCACAGCAAGGTGGTGCCTCACTGGGGGGTTCATTCTGGATATTTAAAAACTTACAGGAATGTATGCAAACATTATGGAAAATGTCTGGTAGTTTATTCAGTTTTTAGACTGAAGACTTCTTTGCATTGAACGAAATCTTTCAGTTGTAGTTCATTGACATATCTCTAAGCAACAATGGACTGATCAGAAAATTGACTATTTTCAAAATGAATACTGATAACTCTTCCTCTTATGAAATGCATGCATAGCTGTGATGTTATGTGGAAATGACCTTGGAAGACAGGAGGAAGTTCTGCAGCTTAGGCAAAGGTCTGATAAGAGATAGCTCAGTCTTCAACTGGGAGAAAAGCATGGGAAGTTTTTTTTTAGGAGTCCTCCCTAGTTTTCTCGAGTCTAAAAAGAGAAGAGGGGAGACATTATTTCAGTCTTGCAAGTCTTTGTTTAATGTAATCTTAAAATAATGTAAAAAAGAATTTTCAGAACTGTCATTTAGTCTTCTGCCTAAGCAAACAAACATATTTCCTTTTTCCCTCCCCATGCTAATTACAGTATCTGAGGCCATAAACACAACCCTGAGGCCCATTAATGAGCAAATTAAAAAGCAAAGCAGTTTAAAAATATGCAAAGAGAACACCTATATTTAAGGATATCTAATATAATATGCTGTATATAAAGGAAGCATATTTGAGGTTATATTTGAGGTCCACCAAAGGAATATCTAATATAATATGCTGTATACAAAGGAAGCATATTTGAGGTTATATTTGAGGTCCACTATATTTGAGGTCCACCAAAAAAAAGAGTACAATTTGATTCATTGGGAAGAAAATATGGCCTAAAATTATATAAATTTTGAAGACTGTGGAATTTTAAATAGCAGCTATCACAAAATTTTGATTTCTGAATTTCTTAATACTGTGAGCAATTAACTCCTATCTGTATATGCAATCTTTGATAGCGGGAGCCTGGACTTAATTGTTGATGGGACAAGGACAAGTAGATGGAGCAAAATGAGTAGGTAGTATTATGCAGACTATGCTTTGATTTCAAAAACAGAGAGAATTGGATTTTTATTTATTATTTTTTCTAAACCATGTAAAGTTCATAGTATGGAATTTTCCTAGAATAAAATGGCAAGAAATTGTACCACCAATTTTTGGAAATTGTAGTCAGAGTGGGATCTAAATGTTAGATGAGACTTTAGGAACAGAGTCTGTCCATCCCTGCCCTAATATGTGATTTTATTTTCTTGTACCTTTCTGTGAAACTTGGTATGCTGGTAGAATAGGGGAATTGGTGGTGTCTAGATCATCCTTCCCTACAGAAGCTGGCACAGATAGTTGTTTGATCTCATACGTCCTAGTTTTCTGGAGACTAAAAATAGAGGAGGGGAGAAATTCTTTCAGTCTTGCAAGTTTCTGTTTAAGGTAATATTAAAATGCTGTAAATACTGTGCTAATGCTCATGAATGTGCTTCTTGTCTGGATTATTTCACAGGGCTAATAATAACTTTGGTTATGGAAGTCTGGCCACCCTTAACTGAACTTTCTGAGTACAACTGATGTGATTATATAGGTTAAGCCCATACCTGTCATTAGGCAAAATAAGGCATTTGCCTTAAATAGCAGGGGCTGAGGAATGGGAAGCAGAAAGACCCTACTGGTGAATGAGCATAGTTCACCATGGAGATTCAATTGTATATGCTAAGTGTTTTTGGGAACCCAGAAATTGTTTTGTTATGTTGTGTAGACGAGGCTACTATGTTAAGCCATATTAAGATTGTTAGGGTATTATTTGTTAACTAATGTTTAAGATTAGTATGTTCTGTGAACCTAACCTATCATATAGCTTATCCTGCACTCTAGGCCAAACTGCTGGGTCAGATACAGTGAAGAAGTGAAGAACCCTTCCTTGTAAATCAGTTTTGTTATAAAATTCAACTGCCAGTTTACTTGAAGAGAGATGGCTTTATCTTGCCTTTTACTCTAGATGCGGATAATTTTCTGAAGGTGATGTCTCCTCTCTCGCTTATTCTCTCTTCAGATCTTCTTAATAGTGGGATGATGAAAGCAATAAGGAAATTTTTGCAGAAGCAACTGAGCACCCAAATTTATCTGACCCTCTATGGTTCTTCAGTCCATGGTCTCACTGTTGTGGAGAAAGATTGCTTTTTTGGAGAAATGGACCACCAATGGGGTGGAGAGAGATTGCTGTAATGCCTTGCCTATGAACTTCCAGGAGGTATATAATAGGATATTAGAATATTTGCTCTCCTGATCTGACCCTCCAACAAAATGGGAAATATTAAAGGAAAGGCAATAGTCTTTCTGGTTATCTGCACTGATTAGCAACAATTTTCCAGGATTTCTTATAGGAATTTTTTTACAACCTTATTTGGAGATTATAGAGCCTGAAACTGGAATCTTCTACATATAAAGCTTGTTCTCTGTCAAATTGGCTATCACCCTCTCAGTTGTATCTCTGGCTACCTTCCCTTACACATTCCTAACCCATATTCTTGGCTGCTACACAGCTCCAAAGCAACTGTTTTTTTGCAATTAAACCATGCTGTTTGTTCTTATGCAAACACAGGCATAAGGTCTATTTTCAATCATTCCTTCCACAAACAGCCCACTCTAAAATTTCATTTCCTACACTTGTAATATTGCTTTGCTCTTCCCCTCCTCCTTTAATTGCTTTGAAACAAGTAGAGCATTTGTGTCAACAAAGCCATAGATTTTTGATCATATACTGCCCATGGACTCAATTGCACATAACAAAAATGCATGTTAATGCCTTTAGGTTT
>JANHZU010004948.1:22838-34708 GCA_032468055.1 Acrochordus granulatus | reverse complement strand
CGCTAAAAATGATTTTTAAATCCTAAAGAATAGACTGGAAGGAAAATTGTCCTAAAAGTGCAGCAAAAAACCCCCCTACATGATTATCTATGATTGTATTAAAGGTGTAGGGTTACTTTCTTTTTCCCCAAATGAAAATCGTTGCAGTTGCATGACTATAGGTGTAGCTTTCAGACAATTTTTTTTTAAAGAAACAGTTGTGGTGTCCTTGGCAGTTCAAAGACCTTGATACTCGTAAAACTTTCCATGCCCTGCTTTAAAATGATTAGGACTCTGACATGGTCAAAATTGCCTTTGTCGAGATTTCTTACCTCGAAGATTAATGGCAAACTTGAAGAATTTTACATCATATGGGAAAAATTTATCTTACTCCTATGAAAATCACAAATCTCTCTCTCTCCTGCTAGACCAGGAGAACATCGACGCGAACATTTCTATTTGATTTTTTTTAAAGATATATAAATCGGCATTAGTGTCATTGTTTGGAAAGGAAAACTGTACGGAAAGATGTCTTGGACTAAATCAAACGTTCAGACAGATACCAGATTATTTTTGAAAGCCAGACATTCTCTACGTTCTTCCAAGTGATATTTTGCAGTTGAAATCTCGGCCTTCCTGGGAAACAGCGTTTGAATCAAGAACGGGAGTGAGCAATTAACCAGCATTGAGGCACATGAGATATCCAGCATTCTTTGGGGGCCCTGAAACTTAAAAAAAAAATTGTTCTGGACTGGAGGCCTTTGGGAAGGACTCATCAGATGGATAAGTGACTACCTGTAGAACAGCTGTGGCAAAAGACAGCAAAGGCAGTACAAGTAGTAATAGGCGCTTGGGGTACAATCCCAAAAACATCTGGAGCGCTTCTTGAACACTATCGGCGCTGACAAAATTACCATCTGTCCATCGCGAAAGGCAGCTTCGCTTGGAAGAGCTTCCATCCGACAGGACCTTCAATTTATGTCCAACCTTGGCATCTGTAGGAAGTGTGGACATCAACCCCAGAATTCCTCAGCCAGCACTGGGCGTTGGTCCACGTGTCTTAGAGTTGCCAAGGTTGGGCATCCCTGGTCTGAAGGAAGAAAAGATCTTTTCCTAACCGATCTTGATTGCTTTTTAGGTTAATATTTGCTTTGTCTACTCCATTTAAAAACGAGCATAGCAGTTGCTCACTGACGGAAAGCACGTAGGTCGCATCATTTCTCCTTCACTGAGAATCAGTATTGGTGGTAAGATGTTTAGGGGGAAGATTTTGCAGTTTGGGCATCTGGTTTCAAAGCAGTGAAAGGCTCAGGGCTTTTCTGAGGGATTGCCACTCTAATCCCATTTGGTTATTAAGGGAAAGAAGTTTTTGAAGAGATCCTGTCTCCCCACTTCAAAGGTTTGATTTTTCTGGCTTGGAAGGGTGATGGTGGTGGTTTTGCTGAAGAGTACAAACTGTTTTCTCCTCTGAATTGCATCTTCCCTCTACTCTCTTTCATTTCCCTTTAGGAAATCTATAACTTCTTCCTCTCTTTTACTAAATTTTTAAATGTTCGGTGTTGTAATAACTGCTTGTTCATTTCATTCTGTATTTCTCATGTTTTACGGTGTGTTTTTTGTTCTTAAATTTCATTAGCTGCCTTGATTGCTCACTGAAGTAGAGAAGCGGTAGGTATAAATCAAGCACAGAGACACACACATCTATGCAGGCATATATCAAAATATCTGTTTTGTAATCCATGCAAGAAATGTGGTGCTCCTAAAAATGTTCAGAACAAACCATTGTTTGACCGTGAAGCAAAGGATTACTACTGGATGCTTTTTTTTTAATCTGCTTTTGAAGTCAGTTAGATGAAATGGAAGTGGTCTTCAAAGCAAAGAGTTAGCAAGGGTCCATCTGAATATCCTCATCAGACTTTGATGGAGTCCATTCACCCACCCAACACTCTCTCCCTTAAATACATGGACACATATAGACATAAGAGCTGATTTGCAGTTATTCAAATAACTCCCCCCAGATAAAAACAGATTCACAAAATGGTGCCCTGCTTGTACATTTTGGAGACCATTCATTTCACTACTTTTCAGAACCTTCAAAGAGTTGTCCATGATTCAAAGGGGCCTTTGAAATGTTCTCCCAGGAAGAACATTTCATCTTCAGTCCATCTGTACTGATGGATCATTTAATTCCTAGTGCTCAGAGAAAAGTCCCAAGACAGAACCTGTCGTAAGAATATAATAACATAAACTGGGCCCTGCTGGATTGGACCCCTGACCCATCCAGTCCAGGAGTCTGTTCTCACAGTGGCCAACCGACCACACAAGATAGCCCACAATATCCCAGCAGATGTTCTCCAGAAGTGGTCCCACTGCCATTAAAACTAAGAGCCATTGAACTTCATGACTTCCATAACTGAACCATCCTTTTTTGAAGCCAGCCAAGCTGATAGCCAGCACCACCTTTTGTGGTAGTGAATTCCAAATTAAATTATCGAAGAAGGGGCGTGATGGCATGAGTGGTTACAATGCTGGACTTGTCAGCTGGAAGGTCAGCAGCTCAAGTTCGAAATCCAAGTGCTGCTGCGTAACGGGGTGATCTCCGGTTACTTGCCCCAGCTCCTGACAACCTAGCAGTTTGAAAGCATGTAAAAATGCAAGAAGGTAAATAGGTATTGTTGAAATTGGTGGGAAGGTAACAGCATTCCATGCGCCTCAGCTATAGTCATGCCAGACATATAATCATGGAAGTGTCTTTGGACAAACACTGGCTTCTTTGGCCATGAAATGGAGTTGAGCAGCACCCTAGAGTCATCCACAACTGGACAGGGGAAATCTTTACTTTTAAAAAGTACAGACCATTTTGCCTGTCCTGATTTTTCCAGAATTCAGTTTTACTGGGTGACTTCTGATTCCAGTATTTTGAAAAGTGGAAAATAGTGTCTCCTTGTCCACACCGTGCGCAATTTTGTACATCTCTGTTGTGTCTCATTCATCTCCTTTCTAGGCTGGCAATTTTGCTTTATGCTGAAATTCCATGCAAATGTATTAAACGCACACATAGTTGGAAAATCTCACAAGATTTTCTTTTTTCCTTATTAGTAGTGGAGGGTGGGAAACAGAGTGACAGGGACATTGTACAAGTTTAATATGCCAAAACCATTTCTTGATAACCCTACATTCTGGTGAGTTGTTCAACTTTACACAGCAAAAAAAACAAACCATCGTTTTTAGGAAGCTGCATTGTTTTATGCAAAAAAAAATACACCTTCAGTGTAACAACACACTCTTTCTGGGAGAAGTCTCTGCTAGAATGCCTAATCTTTTTTATGCATGACAGGCTTTAGAAAAAAATAGCTGTACCGTTGTTCATATTGTTCCTGCTAATCCATTAAATTACATATCTGAACAATAAAAACTCATTCTGTGAGCTGCAAAATGATCGGGATCATGATTTTTAAAAAAAATTACCTTTATTGGATTTCCCCAATATTTGCTTGTAAATATATATTATTTTTATTGATTTTTAAATCAACAAAGCCATAGACGATGAACCAGTATTGTAAAATCGAAACGGCGATACATATGTAATCAAAGTGCATAGAACGATCCTTTTCTCAGGTGCAGCTCCTTATCTGATGTAGACACCCATATCAGTAACATTTCCAAACAATGCCTAATTTCATGTTCAGGATACATTGTCTTTCCAGAAAGTGGAAAGCTGTGGGTGAATTTTCTAACTATGTGGACTCTTCCTTTGCAATACTTGCGCATTGCAAGCGGCCGAGTCTCACAAGGCTAAGCCTTGCCTTGCCTCGCCTCGCGTGAGAACATTCAACGTTTGATTTGCCCATTCTTTTGGGGGGGTTAGGTATTCTATGTATCTTGCATTCTTGCATATATGTAGGCAAGATGCTATCCCTACTGCCCATAATGCACATTTTGAACAAAACTTTATTTAAATCAAATAAACCTGAGGAACATAAGAACACCTGTCTAGCTCAGAATTCTGACTCATAAGGATCCATTCGAGGATGCTTTTCAACCTCGGCCACTTTTAAGATGTGTGCAGCTCAGTTCCCAGAATTAGCCATGGGATGGGGAACTCACAAGTTGGACATGTATGCAACTTTATTCCTTCAACCAGACCCCACAGGAAGCTCACAGTCAGACATGAATGTGACATCATATTAATGGTCTCCAGCAACTAGGATCAAAAGACTTCTATTCCTGGAGGTAGATATCTAGCATTCACACTACAGGTAGTATGACTGATTCCTGAGTGACCGGTCACTTAGCGACTGATCACTTAGCAACTGTTCTAAGCTATGACAGACCTCCCCTCCAAAAATGTACTGTACTTACAACCTGGATTTGAAGTTCTGACAATCCCCATACACACGCACACTGCTCACATGATCATATTTTGAGCACCTGGCCCACATTTAGTTGCCATTTGAAACATCTAGTTGTGATTTACAAGGTCTGTTTACTGCTGCAGAAAAGGTTGTAAAATTGGGCACGGTCATGTGAGAACCCACTTAAGGTTGTAACATTCGGGCACAGTTGCAAAAGGTTGTAAAATGGGGCAGGGTCATGAGATGACTTACGACTGTAATGCCAGACCCAAATTTCAGTCATACACTGAGGAATGAGTTAGCTAATTTCATGGATTCAGATACGATGCATGGCCCATCGACCTTCTGAAACATCCAAAACTTATTTTATTAGGAGCTGTTCAACATCTTCTACTCCACTTATGGCTTTGATGGAAGTGGAGGAAAACAGGACTTTTCTCCTGCTTCCTCTCTTGGTCACATGCTAATAATTCTTTCCCCCTCCCTAATTTGCCTTCTATAACCTTTTCCTTGATGTTTCCACATAAACTTGGATAATAAATATGTTATGAGCCGCTAGTGTCCCATAAGTCTATGTAGAAATATGCTTAATCAGATTAGCCGTAAAGCTAATGTTTCCCCAGTCTTGAAAAACTCTCCAGATAGTTTTTTTTTTAATTGCATGCCAAGCAATATTATAAACAGAAAGAAGAGGAAGAAACTGACAAAGAATGCTGGGTGCTGAGTTGGTTTCTTCACTTTTGTTGAAAGCTACTCAAAGAAAGCCTCAATCTGGCCTATTCTGAGTCCTGAAGTAGCTGATGGTCAACGTAATCTCTGAGCCCGTGTTGAGGTTTGAGGGAGCTTCCTTCAAGGATTCTTGGAAAGTTAATTTTGAATAGTACTTCAGATTCGGATACTTTTATTGGCCAAGCATGGTTAGACATGCGAGGAATTTGATCCCGGTACAGCAGCTCTCAGTATGCTTGCAAGACAATTCAACAACAACAGTACATATAATAATAACATAGCAATAATAAAGCGTAAAGTCTGCATCCAAGTATGCAGCCAGTAGAAAGGGAATATTATAAAGTGTAGAATTAGAAATCTTATATGTTGATAAGTGTGTAAACGTTTTAGACAGAACTTTTGGGTGAATTACATATAGCATGAGTCAAGTATTCAGCTAAATGATGTCACATGGGGGGAAACAACTGTCCCTGCATCTGGTTGTTTTAATATGCAACACCGTATCGCACCGTCCAGAAGGAAGAGGTTCAAACAATTTACATCCAGGAGGAGAGGGATCTGCAGATATGTTCTCCACCCTTCTCTTGACCCTCTCAATACGGGTTCTCCGTGGAGGTCAGGCTAGCTGCAATTTTTCTTTCTGCAGTCTTGACTTGTTCCTTGGAGTCTGTACCTGTCCTGCATAGTTGCTGCACTGAGTCAGACAGTTATACACACACACACACACACACACAAAGAAGACGCTCTATGATTCCTCTTTAGACCTGTATCAACAAAAGTCTTGAGAGATTGTCCTGTAGAGCCCAGGAACTTGAAGGACTGTACTGTTGATACTGTGAAGAGGGGGTGAAATAAGGGGACTCTTCCTAAAAGCCACTGTCATTTCCACAGTTATGTGTGTATTCAGTTCTAAGTTGTTTCAACTGCACCCCAGGGCCAGCTATTCAACCTCCCATCTGTACTTAGATTCATCCCCATCTCTAATGAGTCCAATGACTGTTGTATCATCTGAAAACTTCAGAATTTTGACAGAAGGGTTCCCAGAGGTACAATCATTGGTGTAGAGGGAAAAGTGTACTGAAGAGAGCACACAGCCCTGAGGAGCTCCAATATTGATTCTCCAATTCATTCTATTGGATGTAATTTTCCCTAGCCTCACCTACTGTTTCATGTCTGTCAGAAACCTGGTTATTCACTTAGCAGGCACAATGAACTGGATCAGTTTGTAATGAAGAATGGCTGGATGATAGTGTTGAATGCTGGGCTGAAGTCCACATGAAGAACCCATGCATAGGTCCTTGGGGAGTCAAGATGTTGCAGAATATAATGCGGTGTCGCATGGACAACATCATCTGCTGACCTGTTTGCTCAATAGGCAAACTGTAGAGGGTCTAACAGCAGATCTATGATGGCTTTCAGATGGCCCAGCACCAGTCTCTCAAGGGTCTTCATGATTACACATGTTAAAGCTACGGGTCTATAATAGTTTAGCGCACTGAGGTAGACTTTCTTAGTGATGGGTACGATAAAGCAAGAAGGAACATAGCAGAGCTCCCGTGATTTATTGAAAATTAGTGTGAGGGTAAGAGCCAATTATGCAGCTCAGGTTTTCATTCAAGGAAGGGGTCACACTGTCTGGCTGGGTGCTTTCCTGTTTTTTGTTTTGTTTTGTTTTAGAAAGAGATATCTTTTTCCAGAATCACAAGAAGTGGGGGGCCAGGTGGAGATGGCTCTGGAGGAAGGATGGATGGGGTTGTAGAGGAAATAGCTGCTGTTAATGTGACTGAGGTAGAGTCATTGGCAGTAGGTAGTGGTGGTTTCTCAAACCTGCAGTAGAATGCATTCAAGTCGTCTGCTAGTTGGTAGCTTTCCTCAACAGAGGGTGATGGACTTCTGTAGCCAGTGATGTTCTGTAGGCTTTTCCACACAGAAGCAGGATCATTAGCTGAAAATTGATTTTTCAGTTTTTCAAAGTGGTTCCTTTTTGCTACTCTGATTTCTTTAGTCAGTTTATTTCTGGCTTTGTTATACAGGGTCCTGTCTCCTGTAATTGCAACGAGGATGTGAATGCTCTATCACTGATTGAACATTAATTGGCTGGCTTCTCAAGCTTCCATTAAATCCCAGTGAAATACATCTGGAAGGAACTTCTTCCTAAGCGATGGGAATGCTTCAGTCTGAATTCCTTTGGGTCTGCGATTGGATTTAGTGACCCAAATGCCATTTTGTTATGTTTGCATTCTAAAGGAAGACATGGAATTTAATATATGTCTTTCTCCAATGAGCCATGTAGAAGTTGATGATGTCCCCCTTTTATCCTGATGAGGCTTGATTCATTGACAGAATAAGGGGGCTGGTTTCTGATCTAGAATATAGATAATTCTCAGTTTACAACCTCTATTGAGACTTGAATTTCCATTGCAAAGGAAAGCAGTTGGTAAGTGCACCTGATTTTATAACCTTTTTTGCCATGGTTGTTAAGTGAAACATTGTAGTTTGAAGTGAATCACTTGTTGTTAAGCAAATCCAGCATCCCCATTGACGTTGCTTATCAAAAGATGTCTGGGAGGATCGCAAATGGCAATCACATGATTCAGGGCCAGTGCAATCATTGTACATGCACAGTGGTTTCCAAGACCCTGAATTTTGATCATGACATCATGGGGATGCTGCAATGATCATAATTATGAGGACCAGTTGTAAAACACTTTTTTCATGTTGATGGAACTTTGAATGGTTGTAAGTGGAGGATTATCTGTTCATCCATTTCCCAACAGCATCAAGTGGCAGTATAAATGCTTAGACACCTGCTGCATTATGGTTTCTGTTCCTGTGTCAGAACAAAAAACATGTTTAACTAAGAAATGATAGTGGACACTTTCTCTGAAATTAAGGACCACAGAAGAGCAGAGTGGCTGATGGAAAATGTCCTTTTCTTCCTGTTGACTTGATTGTATTTTAGCTAATTAAAAACACTTTGTATTAAATAGTAGGTATTGATTTCTTCCCTATCTTACACTTGCTGTGGAGCTACGGGTCAGCTGTATTTCCATTCTCACTAGAAAGAAAGTTCATGTAAATGTCTTCCAACCCTACTGGGTTGGAACAGAAGTAATTGTAAAATTAGGCCAGGAATGGTTGATCCAGTTTAGATCCATGTATTATACAAAGGCAGAGATAATAAAATAAATGATTTCTGGAATCTGTACAAATGGATCCCCTGTAGGCATTGAATTATCCCAAGGTGTTTAACTTAATCATTGAATTAACCCATTTTCTGGGTTCAACTACAGAGAATTGTAAACTAATCAGACTAAGTCTGGAAGCCACAGAAGAAATAAAACCCCACAAGTAACTCTAACTGAGTTTAAAATATGCCAATAATCTGTTGACAATCTTACCCAACCTGGCTAGTTTGTGGTGTAAACTCAGCTCAGTTGATGGTTCAATATGTATTATGACCCAGGAAATGAGTTCATTCAGTTGCCAAAGTTATTCGATTGTGTGAACCTTCAGGATTCAGAAGAATATTTTAACATTTTTGTCCTTTGTTCTGAAGAACCCAGCTGTTAAGACTAGCTTAATTTACTAAAATTGAAATTATCCCAAGTATAAAATTAATAAATTTATTTGGATTATAAAAGGATATGCATATCCATTAAAGATAAAGGTTTCCCCTTTCACTTGTGCCCAACTCTAAGGGGAAGTGCTTATCTCTGTTTCATAGCCAAAGAGCCAGCATTGTTTGAAAATGCTTCTGTGGTCATATGGCTGGCATGACTAGACACAAAGTCACATGGAACACTGTTACCTTCTCACCTATTTAGGTGGCCCTGTTTATCTACTTGCATTTTGCATTCTTTTGAACTGCTTGGTTGGCAGGAGCTGGGGCAAATAATGGGAGCTCATCCCATTATGCAATGCTTGGGTCTTAAACTTGGATTGCCAACCTTCCAGCCAACAAGCCTAGCATCACAATAGATCACATCTTCTTTTAAGGTAATTCACCTCATTGAAGATTCCTTCCTTCTTATGCCAGTTCAATCAAAAGGCTCTAAGGGAGTCACACTTATAAAAGTTGAATCCAGTCAATAAAAATAACAAACAACAGCACCAATCAATTTTAATCTAGCAATTAAAAACTGCTAGAGGAACAGCAGCTCCCAATATAAGTCCAAACTCCCTGAGAGTTTGGCAGAAGAGAAAAATCTTGATTAAAAGAGAGGAAATCAACCTAACTTTTTTTTGGAGGGGCTGAGCTATTCCATTGGGCTGGGGCAATCATCAAGATATCTATTTACCATCTCTTCCCCACCACTCACTCCATGCAGGAGGAGGAGGAACTTCAGCATGTCTTCTCATTTGAGATGGGAAACTTCACAAAGTCATATGGTTGGAAATGACTTTAGAAGTCCATCTCCTTGCTCAGTGTAGGACCCGTTAAAATGTCTCTGAAAGATGACCATGTAACATCTGTTTGGAGACCTCAAGCATAGGAGTACCCATGATTACATGTAGTAGTCTATTGCACTGATGATCCTACTGATGTTTAATCTGAACCTACTTCTTAGAGTTTTAACCTATTGGTTTGGTCCTACCTTCTTGGGAAACAGAATAAATCCATTCCCTTTTCTATATTTCTTAAGCCTTTGGATTAAGAGTGACTGCAAAGGAAGAGTTTGGGGGATAAGTCAATTTTACACCTCAGATTCAGATACTTTATTGTCCAAGCATGGTTAGACACACAAAGAATTCGACTTTACTACAGCAGCTTCAGCTTACTTGCAGGACAACAGTAAATAAAATAATAACATAACAATACATTAAGTTATTGGGTTATTTCACCTATCGACTTTTATCCTTCTCTGGATACCCCATGGTCGAGGAAGGTCTTGAGATCAAAAGTTTCCATTAACATCAAAAACAGTCCAGATGCCAAGATTTAGAAGCCTTCAGATATAATCTTTCCAATACATGTAGATTCCTATCATATTCTATCATTCCTCTGTTGTCTTTTCTGTAGACTTAACATGCTTAGATTTTTTTCCCACAGGGTATAATGGAATGTGAAAATAACCCTGGGAGACAGAAGGAAGATCCACAGCCAGCAGCAACAGTCAAGAAATATCTCAGCCCAGAGAAGGATTAAAGGTGGAGAAAACATCTCAGAAGGGATCATCTGTTGTTCCTCTGGAAAGCCAAGGGAAGGGAAGGGAGAAGTCCTATCAGACTTTCAAGGTTCCTTTATTGTAACCCCGATAAAGGTAGTGTTAGTACTCAGAGTTTTGGTTTCCTATTTAGACTATCTCAAAAGGTTACACAGGGCTTGATGTCTAGATTTCACAAGGAACCAGTTTCCTGCAGTTAGTAAGCACCTTGAAACTAGACCTGGAAGCAAACCAGCATCCAATGCAACTCCCATAATATAAGTGCTACACTGATGGAATGGCTTTCACCTATTAGAATTTGATTTTTCCTTTTTATAAGAGGCTGAAGAAGTTTCTTGGATTGGAGTTGAAATGTTTCTCTGTAACATCTAAAAATAAAAGTCCAGTTACCTTTTTAAGTGTATTTGCAATTTTTCTTGCAGTTTTGCTACAAAACATGACTTGGATTAATGAGAATATACATAGATACCCAGTAGAATGAAGGTAGCTTCAGTTCATACCAGTTAGTGCTTCTGAGTCAGAGATAGTCAACCAGAGATTCTACCTACATGTATTTAGCTCTCCAGAAAGTCTTACCACCTTGTACGGTTAAATGTTATCCAAAAGAACATCATTAAGCACCAGGACCAGAGGGCAATGGTATTATGTAATTTTAATTAAATATAAATAGACATGAACATGAAGTCAAATTTAATTTTTGTTCTGCTAAGGTCAAGGGCAGACCTGGATATATATATATAAAAAACCCCTATATACTCCAATATAAATGGATATTGCAATATTTTTTAAACAACATTTGGCCTTGAAACTAAACTGTAGTAAACAGAGAAAAGGCAAGGAACAAATACCTATTTTTTTTTCCCAGAATGATTGAATTCTAAGATTTATTGGCTGGCTTTCTTTCATTCTGTGGGTATATATTATGGATTGCATATCTGTGAAACGATAGCACTGTAATAAATGGGAGGTGTGATAAAAGGCTATATACCGTTTCACTTGCCATTATGCCACTGTTAGAGAAGGGATAAATCCATAGTAATTGTTGCATTTTATTGCCACTCCTTCCCTCCCTCCTGAGTTTAAGCCTAAATTGACACTTATGAGATTCTCTGGTGTGTGTGAAAGAAGTCAAGATGACAATTGCAAGATCTGTGAAAAAAAGGAGAGCTTCAACTGTAGTTTTGTGGATGCCATGTTGAGTTTCTTGAATCTGCCTCATTATGGTCTTCATATAACCAATGGAAAAGGTCTTCCAAGGACAAAATACAATCCAGAATCTTTGTCTGCTAAAATGATAGATGGTAATATTGTAATATTGTGGTGGCTGAGCAGATGAGACACTGGGATTGTCAGCAGGAAGGTTTGAGACCTTGGCAGTTTGAGACCCAAGTGGCAACGCATAATGGGGTGAGCTCTTGTTATTTGCTGCAGCTCCTGCTAACCTAGCAGTTTGAAAACATGTCAAGATTCAAGTAGATAAATAGGTATCATCTAAATTGGTGGGATATAGTCCAAGCTATGGTGTTCCCCATAGTAATGTATGGCTGTGAGAGATGGACCTGAAGGAAGGCTGAGCATCGAAGAATTGATGCCTTCGAATTGTGGTGCTGGAGAAGACTCTTGAGGGTCCCTTGGATGG
>JANHZU010004947.1:402404-414545 GCA_032468055.1 Acrochordus granulatus | reverse complement strand
GCCAGGATCTTTGTTTTTTTAATGTTGAGTTTCAAGCCAGCTTTTGCACTCTCCTCTTTCACTTCAACAAGAGGCTCTTTAGTTTCTCTTTACTTTCTGCCATTAGAGTGGTATCATCTCCATATCTGAGTTTATTGATATTTCTTCTGGCAATCTTAATTCTGGCTCGTGATTCATCAAGCCCAGCATTTTGCATAATATGCTCTGCATATAAGTTAAATAAGCAGGGTGACAATATACAGTCTTGTCATAGTCCTTTCCGAATTTTGAATGAATCCATTGTTCCGTGTTCGGTTCTAACTGTTGCTTCTTGACCCATACAGAGTTTCTCAGGAGACAGCGAAGGTGGTCTGGTACTCCCATCTCTTTAAGAATTTGCCACAGTTTGTTGTATCCACACAATCAAAGGCTTTAGTGCAGTCAATGAAGCAATTTTAGGATTCATAAAGGTAAAGGTTTACCCCTCTTTCAAAGGCCACCTCTGGAGGACTTTTTAAATTAGGGTTGATCTGACAACAGCATTTGAAGCACTCTGGGTAGTAGGGGAACCACTATTTTAATTTCCCCAAATTCCACAGAATAACACTACATCACATGCTTGCTATTACTTCGAGTTCAGCCTTTCTGCAAGGCTGGTATTAACCAAGGGCTTGCCAAGAGTGCTGTAGCCCAGGCAGCTACCCAAGATGTGATGTACTAATATAAACCTGCCCCTCTTCTTTGTCTCACTGAACAACTGATGAAAGCTTCTGCTTTGCATTTAAACTTCCAACACAAACTTGAGTAGAAAACTAACTGTGCAAATGGCTGAGTGGGAAAAGGGAATTTCCTGCTTTGGGTCTCGGTCAAAAGTATATAGATTACATGCTCTCTTTCAGGTGGTGCCTTTTCTGTTTCTATCTTAGTAATAACAAGATTCAAGCTATTTTGTTTTAAATAAATTTAAACTGTCTGTCCTCTGCCTATAAAAACTTGATCTTTACTAAAATGTTAGATATTTATTATGGCAATGAAAAATCTGATGTTTTTACATGAGTTTCAATTCTAAGTAGAATTGCTTTGGCTGGGTTATGGCCATAATGTGACAGAATGATTTCTAATTTGGTTCACAAATGACTTTGTAGATGATTTTATTTTCCCAGTAACATTAATTAGTGGTACTATAGATAATTCTATTATAATTCAAGAAACATTTAAGAATAATGGGCTCTTGAAAAAAGCAACAGTTTTACTGATGACATGGATCTTGCAGTTTGTAGGCTATTTAGTAAATGTCCATTGGTTTAGTTGTTAAACACATTTGCATACTTTTTCTCATTAAACATTCTCTGAGCATTGTATCTATGAAGAAATTATTCTTTCAATCCTTTAAATCTGAGGATGTTCTAAAGAGATAGTGGATCTCCAAGAAATACCTACAGCATCTTCTTTTCCACACCACATGACCCAGCTCTTCAATTTTTTATAGGACTGTTGTAATTTAGACAATAGAAAAGAAAATTGATGGGTTAGATCTATTTACAAGTGCAAAATTATGTGTGGATGACCTATGGCATTGAAAACTGAATTATGTCTGTGCATGATTTCATCAAGTCTTCTGACAAATAGAAGATTTGTCAGTAAGAAAATATACACAGAAGGACAGTAATATGGAGCTCAGTATTGCAATTTTAAGATTTTGAAATTGAATTTTTAGATGTGCTAGCTATCTTAAAGTCTATTAAACTTTATAGGTCATCCTATGACAGCAAGCATGATACATCACCTAACATCTGTACAAAATAATTGCATCTGTCTAAAAATTTCTTCCCATGTGAGTTTACTTACTATATTATTTAGTTATTCACTATATTTCCATTCCATAGCTACAGACCACTATGGTGGTTCATATCTTAAAAACTACAGCCATAAACACAATACATTAAAATGTAACAGAAACTACTATTAAAATTATTAGACTGATAACTAGGCATCCTGACCAACAGCTCACTTTTCACAGCCTTCCTGAATAAGCAAAAAAAAAAAAAAGTGCCAATGGGATTTATCCTTCGCTAGGCTGTTCCAAAAGAACACGAGAGATTTTGATCTTAGGCCATTTAGTTATTTACTTAAGAGTCTCCCTTACATTGTGACTGGGTGTATTTACATTTTATTTTAATAATTTACATTATTAATAATTTAATAATTTTATTAAAGATTTTTGTAAAGATATAGGATAAACATGAAAACATAAAAATAATATTTCAAAAAGATAAAAGAATTATATTTATATGTGTGTGTTTACATAAACATATTAATAAAAGGAAAAAAACAGATAAACAGAGCAAATTTGTTGTTATTCAGTTGCTAAACCATATCTAACACTTTGCAACCCCATAGACCAGAGCACACTAGGCCTTCCTGTCCTCCACTATCTCTCAGAACTTATCTACTGTGTCAATGATGCTATCTAAACATCTTATCCTCTGCTGTCCCTTCTCCTTTTGCCTTCAATCTTTCTCAGCATCACGGGAAAGAGTCCTCTCTTTGCATTAGGTGGCCAAAGTATTTGAGCTTCAGCTTCTGTATCTGTCTTTCCAATGAACAATCAGGGTTGATTTCCTGAAGGATTGACTGCCTTTGATCTCCTTGCCATCCAAGGGACTCTCAAAAGAATTCTCCAGCACCACAATTCGAAGGCATCAATTCTTCGATGCTCAGATTTCCTTATCATCCAACTCTCACAGCCAAACGTTATTACTGGGAAAACCACAGCTTTGACTATATAGAGCTTTGTCTGCAATGTGACGTCCCTGCTTCTTAATACGCTGTCTAGTTTTGCCATATTTTTCCTCCCAAGGAGCAAGCATTTTTTAATTTCATGGCTGCAGTTTCTGTCTGCAGTGATCTGGGAGCTCAAGAAGGTGAAATCTGCCACTACTTCCATTTCTTCCCCTTCTATTTGCCAGGAAGTTATGGGACCGGTTACTATGATCTTAGTTTTTTAATGTTGAGTTTCAAGCCAGCTTTTGCACTCTCCTCTTTTACCCTCACCAAGAGGCTCTTTAGCTACTCTTTGCTTTCTGCCATTAGAGTGATATCATCTCTATATCTGAGTTTATTGATATTTCTTCTGGCAATCTTAATTCTGGCTTGTGATTCATCAAGCCTGGCATTTCACATGATGTACCTGCAGATAAGTTATATAAGCAGGGTGACAATATACCGTCTTGTCATACTTCTTTCCCAATTTTGAATTAATCTGTTGTTCCGTGTTCAGTTCTAACTGTTGCTTCTTGACTCATATACAGTTTCTCAGGATACAGATAAGGTGATGTGGTACTCCCATCTCTTTAAGAATTTACCACAGTTTGTTATATCCACACAATCAAAGGCTTTAGTGTAGTCAATGAAGCATTTTTATGATTCATCAAGGTAGTTTTCTCCTGCTAGACGTGGCTGAATCTAGGGGGGGGGATGCTCATCTCTGTTGCTAGTCAAAGAGCCAGCGTTCATCTGAAGATGATTCCATCATCATGTGGCTGGCATGACTCTATGCTGAGGCACATGAACACTGTTACCTTCCCACCAAGATGATACCTATTTATCTACTTGGATTTTTATATGCTTTCAAACTACTATATTTTCAGAAACTGGCTCAGATAATGGGAGTTCACCCTGTTGCATGGCAATGCTGAGTTTTCAAACTCAGGCTGTCAGTTTTCCAGCTGACGAGCCCAACGTCTTAACCGCTTGTATCACCGTGCCCCGTTATGATTCATAAATGAATCATAAAATCATGAGCTACTTGTAATTGCCCTCTGCTCTTCCCCAGTAGTATATTGGACACCTTCCAACTTGAGGGATTCATCTTCTGGTGTCATATCTTTTTGCTTTTTGATACTGTCCCTGGGGTTTTCTTGGCAAGAATACTGGAGTGAGTTGTCATTTCCTTCTCCAATGGATCATGTTTTGTCAGAACTCTCCACTATGACCTGGGAGGACCTGTAGGGCACAACTCACAGCTTCATTAAGTCATGCAAGCCCCCTCACAACGACAAGGCAGCAGTCCATGAGGGGGAGAGCAAATTTAAGAATTACCAAATGAAAAGTAAAAACAGAAATAATGTAAAATTAATATATATTTATAAAATTATAATATATATAAATGAAATATAATTAATATTCATATCATCAGATTGCACAAACTGATTATAAACAACAACATAACAAGGTCACCAAAATGATTCACTGGAACATCTGTAAAAATTATCATGTGCCAGTGAAAAATTGGGAAAAATTGGTGGGAACACAGAGTTGAAAAAATATTAAAAAATGAGCAGATTAAAATATTATGTGCTTTTTGAATACAAACTGACAAATTCTTGGCTCATAATACACTAGATTTAACTGTGGTTGAAAAGAAGAAACTGGTTAATTGATATGGCAATACTAGGGGATAGTAGACTAGAGGACGCATTGGAAAAGATTATATGAAATATCCAGATCTGAACATCAACACTGAAAGATTATGGCATAAACAGGCAGTGGTGGTCCCAATGGTTCTTGGCACCTAGAGTGCCATAGTAAAAAATCTGGGATGGCACTTAGAAAATTTGCACATTGACAAATTTCCATCTGACAATTACAAAAGGCTACACTGCTTGGATCCATGCATATATTAAACCAATACATTATGATATCCTAGGTTTTTGGGAAGAAATTAATGTGCATGAAGGCCAACACTAGCTAAAGACACAACTGTGATTGTATAAGAAAGACAAAAAAAATCTGGATAGTGGACATTGAAATATATTCTGCAAAACAGCAGAATCAAAGAGAAAGTACTGGAAAAAAATTATGTGTGTGTATATCTATCTATCTATCTATCTATCTATCTATCTATCTATCTATCTATCTATCTATCTATCATCTATCTGGATATAAAGACTTGCAAATAGAAATATAATGTGGCAGAAGAAAGCAAAAATGCTATTAATAAAAATAGGCACCTTGGTGCAATCCCGAAACATCTGGAGCACCACTTAAGCACCATCAACATTGACAAAATCACTATCAGTCAATTTCAGAAGGCAGCTTTACTTGGAACAGCTTACATTCTGTAATAATACCTTTAACACCATCAAACAACATCTGCCTATCCCAGGTCCTAGAGAAGGAGTAAATAGACCAAAATGTGAAATCCAAGATCTGGTTGACTGTGTAACCAAACTATAATAATAATAATAAAACTGGAGAATCTTTTTTGAAAGAGATGGGAAGCCCAAGCAGTCAGGTAGGGGAAAGAAAAATCAATTGCACCACCTCTTTTTTGCTTTCACAAAAATCTGGATATAATATTTGAATATATTTACATCTTATAAAGCTTATTCAAAGAATTGAACTTATTTTCCTTAGTTATTATTTTGTTTCCACTTTTTATGTGCTCACTTCTCTGTATTTATTGTATTATATTACATTGCATATACATGCACATCTGCCTTCATACACATGCTGTATATCCATAACATCCAAAACATTAACAGCAGATGCATAAAGGATCCCAAACTCAGAAACATCTGCATTGAAAGAAAAATAAATTAAGTTTTCCAAAATTATATCAAGGAGATGTGGAGTTATTTATTTCATTTATCTCATTTCTACACTGCCCATCCTCAACTAAGTGATGCTTTATGTGAATAGTAAAGTTTTTCAGGATGGAAATGTTGATTATGTCAACAACCAACAGTTGCCTGGGTAAAAGACCAAGGTTAAAAAGCTCTTAAATCATAGAAAAGGCAGGAAAAAGAAATAACTGTAATTAAATTGGCACTTTACATTCACCCAGGCAATTAACTGCTTAAGGTGGCTCCATCCTGGTACACAACAGAAATTCTAGCTATGCCATTCATGTTTGTAGAAAGCAGCCTGAGAGGAAGGCCTGCCGGAATTCCAACAGCAGCTTATTGTGTTATAAGAGCTCTGTCCCCAAGGGAGACCAGTTAAAATAATATATCACTGCTGCACAAGATAGCTACTTATAAATCTCCACCTTAAGTTATTCACAGGCAGCTGAAAACAAGCATTTTTAAGTCTTTAGATACACTGACAACCCACATGTCTCTGTGTGACTGGCTGTCCTATCCCACTTCTCTCTATGTCAGCATTTGGGGTACAACAAGTCCCTTTAATTCACCACACTACTTAATACAATTTGGCAGGTCTTTTTCTTACTGCTGAAAGGTGGTGGGAATGTTGGTTTCCTTTCCTCTTCCTTACAGCTTGTGTATTAAGCTGCAGAGAGTCATTTCTGAGTTTGGTGGCATATAAACTTGAATGAATGAATGAATGAATATTGTTGTGGGGCATTTGGTAGACAGAAGGAAGTTCAATATGTCTATTAATAGAAAGCAGACCTGTCCCCCTAGCCTCAATCACATGTTGTAAATTAGAAGTAGTTCCTTGTTAGAATTCTTGTAACGCTATCCTATATATCTGAATAAATCTTATTAAAGAAGATACACTGGCCAGAGAAGGTGCAAACTGAGTCTGGGGCTATGGGGACTTGAGGCCACCGTTCACCGGGGAGATCTGCTGTCCTTAATCACCACGCTTAGCCAGGAACATAACCATTATTTTAATTTTGCAGCTGTGACCATTCTTGGCTGTGTTAAAAGTAAAAAGGCACATGAGGTAATTGAGGCTTGGGGATAGGTCCACTTTCTATTAATAGACTTATTGATCTTCCTCCTGTCTACCAAGCCCTCTGTAAGAGTATTAATACATAAGCGATAAGCAAGAGGAAAGGAAAACAACATTCCTCCCCACCTTTCAGTGGCAAGAAAAGGACCTGTCAAACTGTATTAAGTAGTGTGGTGAATTATAGTACCTATTACACCCCAAATGCTGACATAGAGAGAGGTGGGATGGGACAGCCAATCACATGGAAATGTATGGGTTGTCAATTTACTTAAAGACATAAAAATGCTTGTTTTCAGCTGCCTGTGAATTTTATGCCTCTGAAGATGGGCTCAAGGAACAGCCTGAAAGCTCTGGCCAATAAATTGCTTTCACTCATCCCAGTAGTTGACTTCCTTGGTAAAAGATGTTCCTGGGATTCAAATTTTCACTTTCATTCAAAAGAAGGTTAAGCTCAGTCACTCACACCCTGGCCATTTCCCATCTGAACTACTGCAGTGTACTTTACAAGGGGCTTGAAAAGTATCTGGAAGCTTCAGCTGATGCAGGCAACCCTTTGCTGTGTGAGTTGCATTGGATGCCAGTTTGCTTCCAGGTCCAATTTGAGGTCTTGGCTGTGACCTTTAAAGCCCTACAGGGCATGGGAACCAAATTACCTGTAGACCCATCTTTACCCCATTCCATCAGCCTATCCCACTCCGTCAGACAGGGAAGGTGTGAGGTGTCAAAGAATTTCACCTGGAGGGTCCCAGGAAGAGATCCTCCTCTGGCACAGCCCCCCTTTGATGTATTCTCCCCCAGAGGTGAGGCAGACTCCCACTTTCCTGGCCTTTTGAAAATGGACCCATTTGCTAGGGGCCCACAGAGGAGCACATAGCCATGGGGCTGGTGAATGCCTGCAGTCTCTCCTCCACCTTAATTTTAATTGTTTTAACTGCTTTTATTATAATATTTATAGGTATCTTTTATGTCTTTATGTCTATTTGTACACTGCCCAGAACTTCTCATCTCCCTAGAGCAGTTTCTAAATATGATACATAAATTAAAACATATAAATCATATGAGAATCTTGCTTAGCTGAGGTAGCTACCAAAGAAGCCTGCCAGCTGGAGAGAGGGCTAAGTCCTGGCAGGAGCTGGTTCAAAGTTTCCTCACAAAATAAGCAACAAAATGGGCTCCAAAATATGCTATAAGACAATATGCTAGCTCCCGACAACACAATATACAATCGCCCGGAATTCAATATAAGACGGGTGACTACATAAATATTTAACATAAATTTAAATTTAATTAATATTACCCCAAATGGCAGCAAGCCCTGCCTGCCTGATTTAGATCAAACTACAAGAAATCAGCATCCTTGGTTTAAACTGCTTATCTGGTCTAGCCATAAATCAGGATAAGGCAGTAGACAGAGACTATACTTGGACTGAAGGCTGAAAATTAGGCACAGAGAAACATACAGGAAAAAATCTCACAGCGGAGTTCCTGTCTCTAATTTGTAGTGTATAATTTCAATATGTCTACCTGTTGCAAGCAGCTGAGGAGAGAAAGCCTAAATCAACAGTGTCCGACCTTGGCAACTTTAAAATGTGTGGACTTCAACTCCCAGAATTCCTCAGTCAGTTACGCTGGCTGAAGAATTCTGGGAGTTGAAGTTCATACATCTTAAAGTTGCCAAGGTCGGACACGCCTGGACAAAATCATTTTAGAAGACCGATAGTCCAGGGTGGAGGAGCCCACAAGATATATTCCAAGGGTCAAAAGCCAAAGGTCTCAATAACATAAGTTGAGAAACAAAAGAGTTGTTTCTAACAAGAAAGGAGGCCTGGGAGATGTTCGATGCAAGAATCTCCAAACTTGGCTGCCCTTGCTGCAGATGGCTCACTAAATGGTAAATATTGTGCTGAGGAAATTAATTTCCCTCATTGGAGGTTTGAGACCAGGTTAGGTTAGTCTGATCCCAGAGGTTAACTGACTGGATTGGATTCCCACGAACAGTGGAGTTTAGAAGTACTAGCTCACCAATCAGTGCCAGCAGTAGCCCTTTAATTTAATTAACAATCCTGGAAATGTTTGGGAATGCTGTCAATCAGGGCAACTAAATATTCTTCAAATCAGATCATCCAAATCTGGCCTCTGTCTCTAAAGAGGGGAGACATCAGCACAACTTTGTCCAGTTAGTGAGCTACCTATGGAGAAAGAGACACTTTTGGAGTGATGTATACCGATTATTCCGCTCTCAAGTAAAAAGTCCAGATTGAGAATATGGATGGGTTTCCACAACCTTCTGAGCAAAGCCCATGGAAGCCATATTGGTTATGAGATTCTAAACCATGATAATCAAGGACAGACACATTCATAAACAATCAAGTCATTTTATTATACTGTAGTCATATTTTTCAAAAATATATTTTGAAAACATATATTCTATATAGGAGGATATTTATATTTCTATATATATTCTATATAGGAGGATATTTATATTTCCTTCTTATAAATTGTCATAGAAAAAAGATATATTGAAAATGCTCATTGGATCAACTTTCCCAAGCCAGACCAGAGGAAACAAATCCCAACTGATTCTCAAAGAAATATTTATATGCCCACCAATAAATTATCCACAATATATACATCACCCTCTCAACAGTGCTTGCCCATGAACTAATAAAGACATAGATGAATAAAAGCTCCTACCTTTCCGTTGCCCATAATCATCTTGTAGCAATGTTTGCAATCAAATTAAAAATAATATTGGATTTGATTAATCTTGAAGATATACGTGCAATGTAATTCCTCTTTCTGATTAGCAGAGCAGGTTGTTTCAAAGAAGACAGTGAAAGTTTTTATCTCCTACCTAATTTAGGTGCTGCCAATATATTACAGCAATAAAGGAAACTGATGGTTTGGAGAAAAAGGTTTAGATTTGAAAAGTGCAAACAAAAGAAAAGTATGTTAATTTATCTTCATCTAAAATGCAGATGTGCTCAGTGGAAAAGAGGTGTTAAAGGCTTTGAGAATATCAGAAATAAAATAATGGATACACTCAATCTGACTTTGCTACTATATCTAGAAGTCTGTGTGAGACTAATTCTTTTGATTCATAAACACTCTACGTTAATTTGGAGCAGGTCTCACCTTCTTTTCCTCTTTCCTAGAAAGACACTAAGAAATGCTTGACTTACAACCATAATTGGGACCAGAATTAGACATTATGGTTGTAAGTCGAGTCAATTTTATTTATAACAATTTTTGCAATGGACGTTAAGTGACTCATCATAGTTGTAAGCAAATCCAGCTTCCCCAATGGGTGTTTTTTGCCAGATATCAGAAACAAAGGTTGTAAATCACAATCATGTGATTGCAGGACACTGCAACTGATCGTGAATGCGAGCTAGTTGCCAAGTGCCTTAATTGCGCTCATGTGACCATAGGTACTGGTACAACACTCATAAATGCAAGCACAACTCGTAACTCATTTTTTTCCAAAGCTGTCATAACTTTGAGCCATCATTAAATGAAAGGTTTTTAATTGATTCATCTGTATTCTTGGCTAGTTAACTTCAAAAAGGAATGGGAGTTACGTTTCCATGGGAATTAAACCAAGTGTCTATCCTTGGTTTCTTTATTGGAAGGGGAAAATATCAAGTTTTAATAATTTGCGAAAGTGTGTTCCACCCTAATGGGGACTTCTGAAGTTTGTGTTCTTAAAAGTTCCTATGTACATTTAGAAAGTACAAGCAGGCTGTGCCACAGACAAGTGCTTTGAACAGATTGATCTTATTACAGGATGAAACCTCTCTGTAGTGAAATGAATGACAACTCCAGTTCCCAAATATCTCCCTCCAGCCAGTCTCTTCTAAAATACAAAAATGCAAAATAAAAAACAAAAACCAAGGGCTATTCATTTGTTCATTCAATTTAAACACCATGCTTGTAGAGTTAATTTTTTTTCTCATTAATCTTTGACATCCTTTAACTAGGACATATAGTTTTTGCAAAGATATTTTTTATTCTTTCAGTGTGAAAATAATTTAATCAGTATAAAAGGTTTTTTTTTACTTTTACTACTAAACTGAATATTTTTAATATTTGTACCTTGCCTTATTGCTATCACAAAAAAACAAACTAATACAGTGATGAAGTCATTCAAAATTGCTAAGCACTGATTGCCAGTAGTGAAGGTAAATACAAAGTGCCTGATTGCTTTTCTGTTGGCTTTATAAGGGCTGCTACATTGAAAAACCTAACTTTAGATTTATTTTTAATAGGTGGCTACCATCTTGATTATTGAATCCTCAACTTATTTGGCTGTACTTGCCAATATCTTGATATGGATATGAAACAAATATCTAACCAAACTCTCTTTTTTTGAAAACATTTCACATTCATTACTCATCACTTATCAGTAATTCTGGAGTATGTGGATATGAGTATGTCTGCAAATGTGCTTCTCTCAAAAGCGAATGTATATGTAATACCATCATTCCTTGTTTAATGACCATGTTCTATTCCAGCAACTTGGTTATTCAATGAAACAATCACCAGTGAATGTTTGACTGGGTGTGTGTGTGTGTGTGAGAGAGAGAGAGATGCTGTGAAGATCACTGGTTGCTGCCATCTCATTCAGATAGTTCTCTCATACCAGCATTATTCTCACTCCAGCATGCATTGTTATGTCATATGAAATTTGGATGTAAATGCACATATTGGTCAGAAAATTATATTTTATTATATTACTGTTATGTTGTGAATGGTAACTAACCAACATAGTTGCTAAACAAGGTGTGGATGTACTCTGAACAAATAAATGTTCTGTGTAACTATGCACTCTGGTCCACAGGAGACACAAGCCTATAAACATGTCTATAGTTTTCAGCTTCTGACTGCTGCACAACTGATTTGGACAGACATATGCATCAAAATGTCATGGGGGTAAGATTTATATGCTACAGGGATTTTGGAAACAGCTTTCAGATCTAACTAAATGAGATCCAGTACAAGTCAATAGTTTGCAAGATATTCACACTGATAGATACACTGTGACCTGATTGTCTCTTGCCTTTGACAATTGATGTGCCAAATTAAAAGCAGATTCTAAGAACACAGCATCCATCATGAAGCATATATGCTCAATTATATTTGTTCATTACACCTAAAGATTACTTTTGACTGCAGATGTTGGGAAATAAAAAGAAAAAGAAGAAAAGAAGTCCTTGAAACTTTGTTGTGAGTTACTACCAAACCCTGAGCAACAATACACTCCTTTTTGTTGTTGTTGTTCAGTCACGCAGTCGTGTCCAACTCTTCGCGACCCCATGGACTGCATTACTCCAAGCCACCCTGTCTTGCACTGCCTCCCAGAGTCTTTCCAAGTCCATGCCCGTCACACTGACTATGCTATCTATCCATCTCATCCTCTGCCGTCCCCTTCTCTTCTTCCCTTCAATCCTTCCCAGCATC
>JANHZU010004947.1:391160-401561 GCA_032468055.1 Acrochordus granulatus | reverse complement strand
CTTTGTTGGCAAGGTGATGTCTCTGCTTCTTAATACACTGTCTAGGTTTGCCATAGCTTTCCTCCCAAGGAGCAAGCTTCTTTTGATTTTATGGCTGCAATCACTCCTTACCTTCTAATCAATAATGGAATATGTTTCACTATCTCTCTTTTATGTGTCTTATCACAGCACATTATTTCAGTACCAAACAACAAAATCTTTCCTTTCCAAACACAACTTCTTCCTCCTGCTCCTTGTGCAATAATTCTAATAGGAGCTCGGCTACTTGATATCTCTGCATCCCATTTGCTAACCATCTGCATTATTTATATCCAGAGGCAATTTCTGCTACTTAGCTTTGGAATTTTTGAATTTGGTGAGGGAGAACTGCAGAGGCAGCAAAAGTTTATGGAATTGTTTGTTTCTGACATGGAAAAGTTTGCAAGGCTTAGTGGGGATTGAAGTCATTCCCTTCTCTACGCTTTGCCTCTGGAGAATTGTGCGGTGATTTCCTTTCAAACTCGGCACTCCCACAATGCATAATCACCAATAGCTCAGTGGCTAAACTCACCTCAACTGCTTTTCCCAAGGATGTTTTGCATTGTCTTTCACCTTCCCCTCTGTAACTGACCTTGGCATTTCTATAAGAAGGCTTCCATTGCAAACATCTCTACATGTATGGAAAACAGATTCATCAGAATTGCTGGGGTGTTCTAATGGAGTAAATATTGTGAATCTTCCTCAAAAGGAGACATTATTTTGAAAACAAATCAAACATTTGTTTTCCTGATATGTAATGCCAATGATTTGCGGCTGAAAGTGACTTCAAGCATGCTTCTAATGTCAATGAAATGGTCATAAATTTATGACTTCAGAAACAGATTTCTGCAAATTGTCCTTTAATCTTTATAGATATAGTACCATTTGGAATAGTACATCAGATAAGCTAAAGCTGATACTAACAGCCACACTAAATTTCACCAACCCGTATCTGATCCATTAATCAAAGTTAACTAAGCACCTGGGAGGATCTTTGCTAAGGCTATGATCTTCCTGTCACAGCCTTATTAGTTACAATGATTAAAGTCAGAAGAACATGACTCTGAAATTAGAGGGTTCTGTCTCCTCCAAAACTGCGAGAATCTGCTGTTTCGAAAACTTCTTACTCCTTCTGATGCATTACAGAAAACCAGTAATTCTTCTTCAACTAGGAAGCTGTCTCAAATTCTTCATTCAGACATTGACACTTCCCTGGGTATGTTCTCTATTCTTCATGAGTATCAACCTTCCTACCTTGCTTAAGGCAAATTTTTTCTTATTCTCTCCACCCCTCTGCTTGTCTCATATGGTGTTAACTCTGCTAAGGCTGCCTGTCTTGTTGTGCCACTTGCTTTATTTTTCCTACAAATGCCTTCTTACTATGTCTAGTAGGCCTAGAATGATTTTGGATACAGCAGACAAATCTGAATTGTGTCTGTAAGAACTGCAAGTGGTCCTTCTCTCAAAATGAAAGGACTGCATTTTTTATGTGAAAGTTTTTTTTTCAGGTTTTGAAAAATTCAGTTTCTAGGCAGATAAATAAATATTATAAACTGGGTTTGCTTTACCAAATAAGGATAATCCAAAGTAATACAGCATTTACTGATTTTAGCTAATACTTGCTGCCACTCCCTTCCTTTTCTGTCCTCAATCAAGAGTTATATGAGCGAAACCAAAAGAGGGGAAAGAGCTTTTCCTTTCTGTAGAAACACCAGGTTGTTTATGCCCAATATTTGGTTTTTAATGTGAAGAAGCCTGTTTTTTTTAGTAGGTTATCAAATTTCAATTCTTTCCCAGGACATAAGGGAACACACAAAAACTAAATAAACACTGATTGGCATTAAATTTGAAGAAAAAGATTAGACTTCAAAAGAACAGTGACAGAAGAACAATGAGTTCATGGTGGATAGGTCTTGGAGAAAATTAATCTTGAAGAAAACAAAGCTGTGTCCTTAGCATCATCAAAATAAGCTAATCCAAATGTCACTGCACTGAAAAATCAAGCTGATTTATATTTCTTGTGTCCTGGAAAATTTCACTCACAATTTGGAAAAGATCTTAGATTCCTTTCTTTCATACCTCAGCCAGCTGTTGTTTCCAAGGTATTCAAAAGCACAAAAATCTCGACAGGCTGTTCCCTCACTACAATACCTAAATAATGTTCTTCCTCAAGGATCTGCTAAACAGGCCCCAGCTAGTTTATTAGGGTAGAATGGATGGTTTTGTAATCAGTTGTCAGTATGTTCTGATCTAGTGGGAACTTCTAGAAGTTTACTTCCTAGACTGACACACAGACAGATACAGAGAGCTATGCATATACATGAAATGTCATCTGAGAGCCTGTGTGGGATAATGTTTAGGCTCTAAACCAAAAGCAGGAATAAGAAAGTCAGTAAACTCTTTTAGTCACCCCTTAGGCACAGAGATGGGAGGGTGATTTGGATCCAATTCTTCCCTCAGCCTCACAGTGAAAAGCTGAAAAACATCTATCTACCAACTTGCACTAAATGATAGGTTATGGTCCATACAGTAATCTCCAACGAAGAGGCTTTCATCCTGGAGTGGATTGATTCATACTGATAACAAAACAATAAACAAATCAACCCAGAGGCTCAAGTCATCCTATTTCAGATGCATTGTGCAAAGACCTAGTTTCCTAGAGAAGGCCCTAATTCTAGTAAAGGTGGAAGGAAAGAGAAGAAGATGATGACCAGCAGCAAGGTGGATAGACTCAGTTAAAACCTCTCTATGTGATGTCTAAGAATGGACAATGACTTGATGGTACACAAATATCACTATGGAACATAGTCTTTTTAATTAAAAACAGTAGCTTGATTTTTTATATGATATTATACTGACATGGTTTTATGCCTTTACAGGACATATTTGTTCGTGTGGGCTTCAATCACATATATATCATTCCTGTATCTGTAACACAGCAAAAAGAGGATGGCAGTTTTCATCTAGTTAATTCTACCTATCATTCAGACTTTAAGACTTTCTCCCTTTGATTATACTGTATTCTATAATAAAGCTGCTCTGTGATGAATCATGTCATTGTGATTCAAAATATAATCTGCTATTCAGTTGTGATCCTTTGTATGGGAGCAGTTTTATTTAGCAGAATATGAATGCTGAGAGGGAAAAAATCACAGAAGGATTTCTAAAGACTAGTTTTGTCTTTTTTTTTTAAGAAATCCTTATTAGGAAATTACATGAAGATAAAAGATCTAGCTGCATTCTAAATAAAATAATGTATCTGAGCTACTAGAACACCATCTTAATCAAGTATAGGCATGTTAGGTAGTATTAAAAATGGTCAAATGGGAAATTTCTACACTAACTTTAACTATTGTCATTAGCAGCCAATAGAGTGAGAATGTGCAATAAAGCCATGTATGCAGAAGTGGATCTCCCAACATTTTGATCTAAAGAAGCCCTGAATAAAATTTGCCATATGATGAATGAAAAGCTTATGCTTGAGATTGACAAAAGACGGGATAGAATATAACAGATTTCAGATAATTTGCAATAGAAAGGATTTCTATTTCTGCCAACATTTTTCTTACAGACTGCCCTTTCAGAAGGAATGAAATATCCTTCAAAATGAAAAACGGTGTTTAAGTTATCATATTTGATCTTTCCTGGGTTACTAGTTAGGTCAGGTTTACAGGCAAAGGTTGGACAGCCATTTATTTGAGATAGTCTGAGGATTCCTACCCTGGGCAGATGACATCCAAGATCCTTCAAACCCTTATGATTTTGTGATCTATCTCACAGTTCATCTTACATCAATATATATGTGAATTTGAGATTTGTGTGTATGCCAGTATGTTAATTGAATCACTTTGCATTTCCTTACAGTGAGCTTAACTTCAGCAAATTTGTCCACCAAACTGTTCACCAGAGCAGTATAAGTAAATTAAAAACTATTGTAACTGAGATCCCAATCTTTAAACATCTCTCCAGTTTGAAAATTACAGTATCCTAATTCCTAATCTTATTCCTAATTCTATAACCAGTTAAGGATCCATCATAGCACAAATTTTCTTATCTTACAACTGCTGAATTGGCTCAGGAATCTTTGGAGACATATTTTGGTTTTCTGAAAACTCAGATATGTAATTTTTAAGATTAAGATTCAGCTTGTTATCCTTATATATTGTATACTGGTACCTATTCCAGAGTGCCACTGTTTCTCTGGGTCTTACAGATAGAATATTAATGTTCCATTGCTAAGGCTCCAGCTTTGTCCTCCAGATGATCCTCTAATGATTTCCTACCATGGGAGATAAATAGCCTGTACCTAGAGTAAAAGTTCTGTAAGGTCAACCACAAGGAATGTCCCTCCAGAAAAACTGGACACACAACAATATCATTCTTCCCAAGCCAAAGCTGGCCAGGCAATCCAAAACCATATTTGATGGTACAGAATACAACTATATGATCCAGGAAAACCAAATGGGTTGCTATCTCTCAGCATAATATTTCTATTAGGGAAGTAAACACTATTTCTCTCCCCAAATCAAGTCAAAAATCAAACTGAATGTAATCCTGTAATTTGTACCAAGATCTGACAGAGTACTATCCATTTCAATATTACTGAACACCTAAGAATAGAATAGAAATAGGGTGACAAATTATTCTTGTATAGGGTCTTTTTAATCACAAAGGCTTTAATTATTGTCTTGCTAAGTGACTTACTCAGAGTTACTTCCTTACTCAGAAAGGTATTTATCATCACTTTGAAAGATTTTAACATCAAGAAAGGCAAGAATACAAACTAGGTATCTATCACATATCCAGTTAACTTGTCTGCAACATTAGGCTGTGCAAGCTGAATCATTGTTCAGATAGTATCTTTACTACATCTATCTCTGTTTATGGTTATTTTCACAGGATCATTTTTTCAGTGCCTTTTGAAAGCTTGTTTGGACTCACCTCTACTGCCCTTGAAATGTTAAGATCTTTGCAAGAACTGACTTCTAGTTTCTTCAGCTACCCAACTGGAGAGGACATGAAATGTCAAACAGACAATGTCCTACAAAATCAACATCAATTTTGGTTCCATTATTTCCTTGGTAAGATTTTTTTAAAAAATAAGTGTTATGAGAGGGAGTTAGAAAATGTATACTCTGTTCAGTCAAAAATAACACCATAAGGGTAGCATAGTGCTATATTCATCTCTACAGGCTTGGAAAATAATCCAGGTAGTGAGTTGAAGTGAGTGTTTTCACAAACAGAAAACCTCCTGACCTCAAGTTCCACTATTCCTTTTCCACTATAGCTAAGCTGGAAATTAATCAGCTCAGTTGCCAAAGATGACCTGAGAACATAAAACAGCATAAAATGGTTGTATAGAAGCACTCTGATCAGAGCCATAGTTTATATTCCAAATTAGCATGGATGGAAAAACATCTTATATAAATATTCACAGCAACCTTTGGGAACTTTTATCTGTATACTAGACCTATATTGTACAGACATCTTTACATCTACTAGAGTCTTGCTATCATCTATATGGTAAATAAGTGTAATTTCTTTGCATCTTCAGCAAGATGCAAACAATTGGTTAGAATCCAATGAAGAATGGCTTTTTGTTGGGTTTCATTGGATTTATTCTGCTTCCCTCTCTCCCTTCCTCTTGTACTTTATCACTGCTCCACTTATTTTTCTACTTTGAGCTCTTCTGAATACTTTAGTAGTCAGTATGGGTTAGATGATTTTATCATGAATAGTCTGTAGAATGTTACCAATAATCTGAGTCATCTTTTCAGTCCAGGAAGTGGGAATAAAGGAAAATATGAAGTTGTTGTAAAGATACAATGCAAGGTTTCTGAATGCTCTCTAAAAGATGTTGGGAAGACTGAGCTTGAAGTACGCACAGATATAAAACTCAGCACTGTGACTAAATTATTATGGATACATATTTGAGTATTATTTAAGGGGAAAAAACTATGCATCTTGACATCTTGGATGAATAAAGCTATCAGAAAAATGGTAAAACTCCTTCAACTGGTATTTTTTGAAAATACAGATATGGATACATTATTGGCCAAGTGTAATTATAGACACAGTTTAGATAACAAATACAGAAGTACACTTGTAAGACAACAATAAATACAATCATGATAACAAGAATAAAATAAAACAAAATTTATGTATTCAAACAGACAAACGTGCAGCCAGTAGAAAAAGAGCCATGATCTATTGATAAGTATGAATACACTTTAGACAGAACTTCCAGATTAATTTAAAATTCCTTGCATTATAGTAGTCACTGGGTCTTGTCATACAGCATGAGTTAAGAGTTCAGCTGAATGATGACATGGAGGAAAAATTACCCCTATGTCTGGTTGTTTTGGTGTGTAATACCCTACAGTGCCAATCAGAGGGAAGAAATTCAAACAATTTATGTCCAGGGTATGAGGAGTCTGCAGATATCTTCTCTGCCCTTCTCTTGACCTGTGCAATGTACAGGTCCTCCATGGAGGGCAGGCTGGCTGCAATTCTTTCTGCAGTCCTGACTATCCCTTGGAGTCTATATCTGTCCTGTTTGGTTGCTGCACCGAACCAGACAGTTATAGAAGTACAAAGGACAGACTCAGAGATTCCTCTGTAGAACTGTATCAGCAGCTTCTGAGGCAGGTTGAACTTCCTGAGCTGGTGCAGGTAGTGCATCTTCTGTAGTGCCTTTCTAATGATGGTGCTAATGTTAGAAGTCCATTTCAAGTCTTGAGAGAGACCAAAAAGTTGAAGGACTCTACTGCTGATATTGTGTTGCTGAATATGGCAAGAGGAAGTGAAATAAGGGGGCCTCTCCTAAAATCTAGTGTCATTTCCCACAGTTTTGACATATTCAGCTCCAAATTACTGCTACTGCACCAAAGGGCCAGCTGTTCAACCTCCCATCTGTATGCAGACTCATTATTGTCTCGAATAAGGCCAATGACTACAAATTGTATCGTCCACAAATTTCAGAACTTTAACAGGGTGGTCCTTTGAGGTGCAGTCATTGGTATAGAGGGCAAAGAGCAGTGGAGAGAGCACACAGCTCTGAGGACCACCTGTGCAAATTTCCAGATACTGAATGTACTTTTCCCTAGCCTCACCTAAAACCTTGTTTTAAATTTCAAGATCAGCCTGCTTCTCTCATTCAAAAATCTTGTACCTGACAAATTATAATTGTAGGAGTCTTTCTTCAGTGATTCACACTTGTTGCTTTTGTGTCCTAAGGTAATAGAAACTTGCTAAAGTAAGAAATCTGGTGGACTAATTGGCTTGAACCTCAGGGATTATGCTGTGAGCTTGGAGTTTGGCAGCTTAACATGAGCTTGCCTTGAAATGGGTTGTTGCTGAATAAAATCCCCATTAACTATCCCAAGGCACAGAAATACTACTGCAGCATCTTGCTTTTTGATTTGATGTCAGAGTATCCCTCCCCTTCAAAAAGGAAGTGCAGGAGATGGAAAAGGGAGAAGAGTTTTGAAAGACTGTAAACTGCCTGCAGGCACTTCCTATTGTTATCATCTGAAAATCTGCCTTTGGGAGAAAGTGACTACACTGCAAAAAGGTTAATTTTTTAAAAAGTGTTGCCAGCTTTTTAATTAAGGATCAGTTAATTGTGAAAGCATAATGCTGAAAGGTGCTTTAAACAGTAGCATCCAAAAATAATCATGCTTTTCAGAGATAGTGTGATCTAAGCTGGTCTGGTTGGAAACTTATGAAAAAAACTAGCTAACAGGGTCGATGGTGAAATTCATGTGGTCACTTTTTTCATTGGTCAAACATAAATCACGCAATTAAGCAAATTGATTCTCCCAAACAGGTGTTTTTTTTTGCCAGAAACCAGCAAAAAATGCCAGAATCAGCAAAAAAAAAACCATTGCAAATTGTGTTCTTGTGACCATGGGACGCTGCAACCAGTTGTAAATGTGAGCTGGTTGCCGAGCACCCGAATTGCAGTAACGTGACTGCAGGGGGAACATGACATTTTACTCTTTCCAAGGCTACTGTAACTCCAAATAGTCATTCAATGACTGGTCATAAGTTGAAATCTACCTGTGTCACTTTTTAAAACTTTAACTTTTTATGTTAAAGTTAACTTTAATCTTTCTTCTAAAGCAGACCAAAAAATTCACCTCTAGAAATGATGAAACAAATAGTTGTGCCTTTTTAATACTGCACAATTTTATTGTACCCTACAGTGCAACAAGGTAATAAACAGAAGAACAAGCAAACAAATGTTGGTTACTTTGGGATGGCCCTGCTGCAGAACTCTCGTTTTCTAACACCATAAAAATGCATTTTCTAGATACTAGCACATTATGTTTTAAGTGAAGCTCTTAATTAGATAGAGTGAGAAAATGACGCATGAAAGGGAGATATAAAAGCCTTCTTAATAGTTCCTGTGCAGATAATGTAGGCCGAAGACAATCAGTAGCCCATGCCTCATTTACTTTATATCTTGCAGCTCCTAGAGGCACAATGTTATTTTTTGTACCATTCAATATCTCAACCTCCCAATAATAATGAAGAAATTTGCATAAAAGTGTATAATCTGATAGAAACTTCTGATAAAATTCAAGTTTTGATTTAATTAATCATACTTCTTAACTGCCCATCTCCCTCAGAGAGGACCCTGGGTAGTGTACAATAAGATTAAAATATAAAAGCTCTAACGAGTAAAAAAATTAAACCATTTTTTAAAAACAAATTTTAAAAGAAGGCAAGAGCAATTAAAAGTTGTTAATACTAATTAAAAGGTGATTAAAAAGGCAAAAATGAGGGCTTCAGAGGACTAGCCAGCACATGGCTGAGTGCTCCTCCAAATTCCCCATGCGAAGCTGCAGAGCCAAATTTTTACTCCTTTTTGGAAGGCCAGCAGGGTGGGGGTCATCTCACCTCTGGGGAAAGGGTATTCCATAGGGTGGCCCTCCTAGATCCTGCCAGTCAAGTCTTTAACTGATGGGGTCTACAACTTGCCTTCCTTGCTTGACTGGGTGGTCACAGGCCAATGTAATGGGACATTCCAATGTGATGGGCCAATGTCACATATTAAATTTATATTTATAGAGAAAATAATAATGATTTCATATTGATATACCAGGTAATCAAAAACAACCCTAGGTGATGAGACTTTATGTATGAGAAAGATAGAGTGGGAAGAAAAAATAGATCATCAGATATATACTGTACAGTATCTACTTATATCATTCAGAAAGAAGCAAAAGGGAAAAACAAACTTTTTTACATAAAATTTTTATTACTTTTCAGAAAAATAAAGTGCGACTAACAAAAGACAAAACAATACAACAATAACAAAAACAATGTAACAAATAACAAAATTTAAAATATAAATATATACACATACTCAGAAAAAGGGAAAAAAAACCTTCCCCCTTTACTCCCAACCCAACTCCATATGAATAAATCAAAACAACAAGAAATAAAAATGTTCCCCTCACTCAATCTAATCAGATTAGTATGATAAAACTATATACTATAATAAACATTTCTTTTCTATCACTATATATCTATATTTTAATTGTTCTAATTTTTAATCAACACAATATTTTATTTAAACATATAAATTTATCCCCAAATTATCTACAAAGTCCATCCACAAAGACACCTTTCTCCAAGTTCACCAGCAGAAAGTTTCAGAGCAACTTCTAAACAATGAGAAATGTTTAATTTCTCTATTTGTTTCTGTTTGCCCCTAGGATCTCACCCCCAGTCTGAGAAAACTACTTTTTCCCTTAAACTCAGCAAGACCTGACTAACTGCAAACTTTTCCACGAACAACTTTATTTCTTCAACTTTTGTGCCCCTTTTTGTCTTTATTTGCCTGGATTCAATCCCAGAGTGGATCATTTTATAATTTTCAGCTTCTAACTTTTGTTCCATTTTTTTAAGTTTCCTCTCTATTTTTTCCCTCTAAAAATAGATGTATTTTCTGTAAATTTTTCTCAAATATCTGCAGATTTCTGCCCCAAACTTCCATTCTGGCCTCAATATTTTCATTAAGTTTCTGAATTTCACTCAAAAAACCCCCCTTTTTAAGTGTTAAAAATATGATTTGATTACTTTGAAAAATGTATAGTTTGAATAAATTCAGCAGAAGAGTTTGGTATTAAGAGTCTCTTACACTGTGGTAAGTTTTATATCAGTCTAAGTTCTGATGGCCAAGAAATGTTACTCCCTATTATAATAGGTTTTTAATTTTCATTTCTGTTGTTTGTGACAGCAGTGTATATATATTAGAAGAGAAGGGTCCTTTTTAACAGTACAGTGGGGCAAAAAGGTATTTAGTCAGCCACCGATTGTGCAAGTTCTCCCACTTAAAAAGATGAGAGAGGCCTGTAATTGTCATCATAGGTA
>JANHZU010004947.1:356594-371449 GCA_032468055.1 Acrochordus granulatus | reverse complement strand
GGACAATCATTTCTACCTCAAATTCCATTGAAAATGATTTTTTGGTGAATATTTTTTGGGGCGTGGAACGGATTATCCAACTTTCCATTGTTTCCTATGGGAAACCTTGTTTCGCTATATGAGAATTTCGCACTAAGAGCATTCTTCCAGAACAGATTAATCTCGTCTTGTGAGGCATCACTGTATTTATATATAATGTGATACTCATGGTGTAGTTTTATTGTGATAATAAAGGACCCCCTCCGAAAGGGTCATAACATTAAAATATCATCAATGATCTGAGTCTCAGGGAGTGAGAGATGTGAAAGTATTTTTTTTGGGGGGAGCAGTCATGAAAATGCTGGTATGTTGCGGAACTATGAATGTGTTCACGGCTGGGCAGCAGTTATGAATGAGTTTAAAGCTGCAAAGTCTGATTGCAAGATGTTTGGTGTTGACACCAGTGATGATGCTCCTGATGGCTTGAAGACCATATAATGCTTCAACATCTACGGTAACTTAAATGTGTTCACACAGAGACTGTTGATAGATTTCAATCTTTATATGAAGACTGTGATGTCTCTTATGTAGTTGGGAGCATTCGTAGAACACGATTTGAATACAGAATCCATGAAAACTGATATTCTAGTTATGATGGTTCTCATGCTTGAGACAATGGGAGAGGCCAGATTTCCTGGTCTGTACATTTTGTGAAGTAAGTAAAATATGGTGACAACTCCTAGGGAGTCTGCATGTAGATACATTTTATATATCCTTGGGAAATTATTTAATCAAATTGTGTAATTCTTTCTGCCATGTTGCCATAAGATCTGAAAAAAGAAGTTGGAGAACATGCTGTTGGAGGGTTGCTTTTTAGGATCCTTGACATAATCTATGTTATTCATGACGAGAACTACTTCCCTTTTGTCAATTTATTTATTATAGTGTCACTGCTGTTCTTGAGGCCTTGGAAGGTTCTCATTCTGCCTTGCTGAGATTGTGGCATAACAGGAGGTCTTTTATTGATGATCGTGGCTTGAGAATGTTGGCAAAGGTTTTCAGTATAAAAATGCAATTTAGTATTACATCTATCTAGGAGGATGCCTGGGGTCTATTTATTATTTTTTGATTTGATGTGAGATCTATAGTTGCATGTAATTCCAGGATGTGTTAAGTTGATGATAGTTGTATAATTGTACCTTGTTTCTTATTTTAAAAGTACTCCTTCAATCTTAGTGAAAAAAAGTTCAAACTCCTTAGAGTTTGTGTGGGTTTTACAGGTAAGCCCTGTGCAAGAATAGACTTTTCAAGCTTAGATGAGTGTATGTTGAATAGATACACAATATTGGTGGCGGCGGAGTGTCTCTGTAGTACCCTCCCATTGTAATGAGTGTGAAAGCTTGGACAACCTGTTTTATTTTCATTTTCTTTAAGGGGATGAGTTCTGTAGTATATTTTTGTCTTAATTAAAACCTGATACTACATAGTTGGGATTCCAGAGTAGATATGGTTTTGGTGCTTAACTTCACCTTGTTGTAAAGGATGCTGATTTGATATAGTTTCCAGGAGAGAATAATAATCACTACAGAACAATAATACTAACATTGGAATCAGACCCTGAAACAAACTCTATATTGCCTATATCGCCTGCATATTTACATCAACACCACCATCAAAGGCCCCAGCAATTTCACACAAAAGATTAGAGGAGCCTTCACATGCTCCTTTAATGTGATGTATGCCGTCATCTGATACCAACACTTGATTCTTGATTCTGTGTTGGACAAAGAGGTTGAAAGAATTAATGGACACAAGTCTGACATCAGGACTCAGAACAAGGACAAAGTAATACTTGAACATTTTAATTGCTCAGGATTTCCAGGTTGTGTTTTAAAGCAACAGTATTACCCCAGTATGATAGAGCAAGAGACTGCCAAACTCACATACTGCAAAAGGTTTCAGGTTATTTTAGAACATCTTAACAAATACAATGTTTTTAACACATTACAATTGCTAATTGATGAGGTATTTGTAACCTTTCCAAGTGTAACTTACATCTGCTTAAATCATCTTATTTTCTCTTCCTTGCCTCCTCCCTTTTTGAAAGCCTACCTCAGTTTAACCACTCTGTACATCTGATGAAGTGAGCCATAGTGCATGAAAGTATATGTCTTTCCACAATTTATCTTTTGTTGGCGAATATGCCATCACCGTCTGGTTTTTGGCTTTTGTAGACCAATATGCCTCTAATTCAGACAGAAATGACTTAAATAAGCACATCTTTTATTAGAAAGAGAAACATCCTCTTTATTTATGCAGGAAATAAAGAGAAGGGAATTTTTTTTAGTCTCCTTTCCAAGTAAATGGTTGACACCAATTTCTCTGAGGGGAAGAAAAGTTAAATTCCATTTTGTTGTTTATCCTCAGTTATATCCAAGAATATTCTGTCCTGATGGAAAGGATGGAGGATAAACTTTCCACAGAGAACTCTTTTTATAAACGTTTTTAACTGAAAGGTTTAATCTGTATCATTTGCATGACAAGATACAATGCAGACAACATCCATGTGGTTTCTGCTGAACATCTATATTTATAACTGGATATCCAACAGGATACGCAGGGACATTAATGTGTCAGCATTGAACTCCTTTGATGCTCACCAAGCTCTCTTACCCAAGTAATTTATCTTTTTAAATGAACAAAATCCCTTATATTAAAACCTTAACAGAAAATCTCCCCAAGTGAGGAACAAGGCATGCTACAAAGAAAGCATTTTCCACTATCATCTTCATTTAGATCTTTCTTTATTTAGAGCCAGTTTGGTCTAGTGGTTAGGGTAACAGACTAGCAACCAGGAGGTCATAAATTCTAACCCTGCCTTAGTCATGAAAGTCAGCTTGGTGACCCTGGGCCAGTCACTCTCTCTCAGCCCAACCTACCTGTTGTGGGGAAAATAGGAGGAGGAAGATGTGTTAAATTTGTTCACCTCCTTGAGTTGTTTAAACAGAATAATAAAGGTGAGATATAAATAAATAACATTTCCAAGAATGCTCTAGGTCCTACATGGCTACCATAGGTAGAGAATGAAAACAGTAGGTAACTGCATTCCAGGATTTTGTATAAAAGTATGCCCTCTTTGCTCTGCAAGACAGATAAATGTTTTAAGAAGCATCTTGGAGGACTAGAAAACACAACTGCAGCAATACTTAGTATATTTTACAACTGATTGTGCTCAATAAAATTCTCTTCTGAATGACAGCTGCCCTACGCCCCCATGGCAGCCATTCTCAGAAAGTACAGTATATTTGACTTGCTTTCAAAGTTCTAAGAATGCCTGTCACAAAAATATTTGGCTTTTTTTCTTCAATTTTGTGATCAATTAAACATCAGGGTTGGCCTGTATTCTCATCAAATTCACTTCTGCCAATCCCCCCCGCCCAAAACACATTTTCTTCTTAGATGGTACCAGGAGAGATCAGATGCTTCTATTTTTAAACTCATCAGTATCCTGTTTTATCTGAATGTGTGGATTTTAGGTTAATAAATCTCAGTGCTATATAAGCTGCCCAAGGAATCTGCTTGAAAGGAGGTATGGAAATATCAGTAAACAATACACATGTACATAACCCAGTTCACTATTAACTACTACTGAAATTCATAAAGAATGCTAGAATTGGATGTTTTGACTTTCTCTTCTGACACATGAGTCAGAATTTTCAGTCTATTGTGAGCTGCAGGCATATTTGGATTTCTGTTTTTAAATATCTTGCACAAGATTACCCAACAGCTGTAGTAGGTGACATGGTTCGCCAAAAAATGGTGGCAGGATGTCTATACTCTGAAAGTTATCTTTGTTTTTTGCACATGCACAGAAAGTAAAGAAAAAGTGAAACCCACAGTGAAGGGGGCCAGTACTAAATCTAATTCAGCTTTATCCAACTGAATACCTTTCAAATTTTCAAAATAAAGTGGTCTTAAATCAGAACCAACATAGTCACTTCTAGAGATTACGGAAGTTGTAGATCAAAACATCTGGGACAGACTAGGCTGTGAAAGTTTGATCATGCTTCATATACAAGTAATATTTATCAAAGTGCATCACAAGGGATATAATACAATTGTTTTTTGTAAAGTTACATCATAACATTTCCCCACCTCCATCAGGACCAGTTGGAAGGTGATGCCTTATGGGCTTCATTTCTGCATAGGACAAAATCCATTGCCCATCCTGATCTGCTGCAGATTCTCTCAGGAGGGAGGAAGAGGAGAAAGAGGAAGAAGGAAAGAGAATTCAACAGTTTGCAGTTTTGCATATCTAATTCTGAAGGTGGAAATGTTGTCCCTCCCAACGTCACACTGCATTGTTGAGAAGTTAAAAAGCTTTTGAGAGGTTCCTTTTCAGAACTGGAAGCTCAGGAACCCAGAGGACAAATGAGGGTAATCTGTTGAGAAGAAAGGAATGTTTACAAAAAAGAGATTAGGCCACAACCATGAAGTCAAAGCTCTCCCACCATTTATGTGTACATGCAACTCACACAGAAAAGGAATGGGGCCTTGCTCATGTGGCTGTCATCTTGATTTTTTGGACCCCTTCTCTTAGACATGAATAAACAGCTCCTTCCAAAGAAGAAAGGGAACCAAACTATCTTATTATATACCCTTGGCTTTGAGCTGGTTTCAACTACACTACAGCTAAGTCAAAGATAAATCCTTCTAAAATTACTTCTTTGCTCTAGCCTCATGCTAGGTCCGAATTGGCCAGCACAATTTAGATTCCCCAGCAATAAAGTGTGTTGCCCATTTTAGAAACTTACCATGCCTCACTGCAATGATGCAAAGGGGTGACTCCTGTGGCCGAGCGGTTAAACAGCGCTAGCCATGAAACGCGGAAACCCAGGGATCGAAGCTAAAGCGCACTGACAAGCGGTAACAACCGTGAAACGGCTGTCTGCGTCTGGTTCCCCTTTGAATCATATCTTTCTAACAAATAAATCAGCTTGAATTACTAATATTACTGACATGAAGTAGGTCTGGTCTGATTTGAATGGAATTGAATATATGAGATACAGAGAGAACATGATTCAGTTAGAGTATAGAACTGGAAACTGAAGCAGCTTCAAAGCTTCAAGATTTTATTTTTTAAAAAGGTATGCCATGGAGAAGCAGCAGAAATACAATGATTTGTTGCTTATGATCATTGGCTATTGTCGGGTGCCAAGAGGATACAAAGCTGGCTGGCAAAAATGGCTGTTGGAAAGAAGCCCCTCATCCTTGGCAAAATGTATCTAAGTATTTATGCAACTTGTTTACCAGTTCATTAACAGATTTACAGCCAGCAAATACAAAATAGAAACTAAATATGTAACATTTAAAAGTAGCAATATAGAAATGTACGACTGAGTTAGCAATCAGAGCCTACAGAAGCAGGCTGGCAGAGGAAGGGACGATACCAAAGAAATAGGAAGGCCATAGAGAAAAAAGCTGGCGCAGCAAAATGGGCACTCATAGCCTATTCTTAAAAAGAATAAAAAAATAGGTCATCTCTTTCAAGCGTTGCCTGGTGCTCCTTCATACTTTGCTGAGATTTTATCAAATCAAGCAGCATTAAAAAGTCTGATATCAGGGTATGCCAGCTTTGGGCTCTTTTTTGAATGTGGGAAGCTGAGCTGAATTCCAGCTAGGTTGGCAGAACCAGAAGAGAAGCCTATTAACATGAGAGAAGAGCTGGCAAAATGTATGAAAATTAAAGCCTTTATATCAAAAGAACTCTATTGTTGGTTTAATGAGATGCTAAGACTCATTGGCAACTACTCATGTCAGGGTTAGAGAACCTATCACATAACCAACCCCTCTTAACATTCTTCACACACAAGATTGTAGACTGTCTATAAAAGGCCCTGGGAGCAGCGACAAAGACATCACATCTGCAAGATACGTACTTCAAAAGGGTACCAAAAGCTTTGAAGCCAACTGATTCCAGTGGCTTCTTCGAAGAAAGTCTCTGCTTTGATTTAGGAATGTGCTTTGATGGATGATTTGAAGATCAAATTAAAGCTTTGCATGGCCCTACTGTGGAGCTGTTTCTAAAATAGTCTAGACTCATGAAGGTGTCATCAATATATTAAGAACAGAAACAGTTTCAGTGAAATTTCCAGAAAGGCTTCACACATCTTTGTGAAGATTAGGATTAGGAAAGAGTTGACAGAAATAAATAAAAGTAGAGAGCAGGTTTCACAATAGGCCAGAAAATTAATGTAAAAGCAGAATTTTGAGGAGGAACCTTTTACAATGCATTAAAATAAAATGGTTCTGAAGTCTCAGAATGATCCTCCCAACTTGCCTGATTTTAATGAAAACAAGAAGCATGAAAAAAGGGTTATCTTGTTTAGCTAAGCCTTTAATGCAAGAAGGACAAGGTGATCTTCAAATTCTGTTTACAATACGATTATGTTACTGTCTCTTTCATATTCCACAGCAGCATCTGCTGAGCATGCCTTCTGAATTACGAATTCATCTTGGTCATAAAATTGGCATGAGTTCAGGAGAGATGGCAAGAGCAACAGGGAAATAGTAATCGAGCTAAGCAGATTTATTGGCACATTTGTAGCTCACAGAGACCACCCAGCTCAGCAACATCTTCCTCTATGGCATGTAATTTCATGCTACCAACATCTGAGTAATTCTAATAATAATAATAAAACAACATAGGGACTAGTGAAAAGAAGGGAAGTTAACATGTGATACTGCCTCTTAGAAAGGGTTCTGTCCATTCTATCAATTATCTCTGCTTATCCTAAAATTTTAATACAAGGAATTCAAAGGTAGACTAATCGGATTCTTAGACTTCCCAGATATGAAGGAGGTTGATACTGCCTCCCTCCATGTATCTGTCCTCCATAACAACATCTAGGGTGCCTATTTTACTGTGAAAGTGAATGCATTTGGTATATTTAGATAATTTTGGACTCTAGCATTAATAGGAACTAACTACCATCCATCTTTACTTCTTCATGATTTACTGGTAATGGACGTTATGTTTACATAATATACTGAACCAAAAGATAGCCAGTTATATTTTAGATTAGACCCAAAGGTTTCCTTATGGTAAAACAGGTCATGACAATTTAGAGAATTGGGTTAATTAAATAAACCCTAATTTAAGGAACCAGAGATAAGCAAGCCACATGAATTTTGTCAGTATACAGTACTTATTGCAAAATGGACTCTTCCAGCCCTGCTGTATTTAGGATTTTGTGGAGTATTTCCTACTGTGATGGCACAAGTGGATCCAGCTTCATAAGATACCTACATAATGCAAGGGCGGACATGGTCTCTTCCTCCTTAAGAAATTTATTTCCTGAAGTGATTTAGAGGAAAATATAATCCCTTTTCCTAAGTAGTCTTAGAGCCTGGACAGGTGGAGAAACTTTGTCCTGATTTTAACAGATCTGGTCAAACAATTTCCTCATCTCTGAGATGAACTGTATGTTTTCCACCTGGCAGGCTACCCAGCGTAAAGAAAAACAGAAGTAATAGAAAATAGAATCAGAAACAGAGTAAAGTGATGGCTCCATCCATCATTATTATGGTGTCTCTGATTTATCTCAAAAGAAATGTGGTCCTTGATGGGGGGAATAAAATCATTATTCCTGTTTTAAGAGACATTGATGTTCTTGAGTGGATTTAGAATTGAAATATGGAATGTGGTTTCCAGGGAAGTTGTTACATCTCCCATCATCCCTTACCATCAGCCTGGAAGAATAGACTGGAGCTGCTGGGGATTGAAGTACAGTAATATTGAGAGGGTTGTACAGGTTATTCACCTCTGAGTTCACTTCATATAATAATACTAGAAGAGAAATGATGGTGTTCCCAGTCATTCAACACAGTAATAACTTTTCTCTTTTTGTGACTGGTTGGGGAATTTTGGAAGTTGAAGTCCACACCTTTTAAAGTGGCTAAGGTTGAGAAACACTGCAATAGACAAATATACAGTAAAAATCTGACAGTGACCTTCCTCAAGCTTGTGATCTAAAAGTCAAGGTATACATACATAAAGATGAACAAAAGGATGGCAAGGGGAGGAGGGAAAACAAAGCAAACTCTCATAAATATTACAATTTTTTACAGTATGATACTGAAAAATGATTGCTAAGCTAGATGATAGCTGAGCAGAGCACAAGTAGGGACAAGGAAACAGTGCTGTTTCTCCTCTCTCCCTATGGAATGCAACCTGATGTTTCTATTCTGAACTATTGGCGTGGCTGCTATTACAACAGCTCAATGGTAAAAGGTGGCAAAGTCTAAATATATAAAGCATATATATCATGGGATATATGATAATAGGTAAAGGTTTCCCTTTCAATTGTGTCTAACTCTAGGGGGGCAGTGGTCATCTTGTTTCAAAGCCAAAGAGCCAGCGTTGTCTGAAGACACTTCCGTGGTCATGTGGTCAGCATGACTATATGCCGAGGTGCATGAAATGCTGTTACTTTTCCACCAGCATAGGCAGTATCTATTCATCAACTTGCATTTTGCATGCTTTTGAACTGCTAGGTTGGCAGGAGCTGGCGCGAATAACGGAATCTCACCCTATGTTCTTGAACTTGAACACTGCGGTGCACAGTGGTCTAGTGATTAAGACACTGGGCTTGTTGGCTGGAAAGTCAGCAATCTGAGTTGGAGATCCAGGGTCTTGTAATGAGGTGAGGTTTCTTCGTTCCAGTTTCCTACTAGTTCAAAAGCATGCAAAATGCAAGTAGGTAAATAAGTACTGCCTGAATTGGTGGGAAGGTTAACACGTTCCGTGGGCCCGGCCACACGACCACAGAAGTATCTTCAGACAACACTGGCTCTTTGGCTATGAAAGAGTCGGACATGACTGAAAGGGAAAACTTTCCCTCTTTTTTTTTTATAATAGGAGTCTACAAAGTGAGGGCTTCAAAATCAGTAAGATGGCAGACAGTGTGCAAACACACTTACCACTGGGCAAGGCATTTGTTGCAGTCTGCCATCTTGTCTATTTTGGCTTCCCCCAAAAATACCTGTGAGGAGCATCTCCACAAGTCTTGCTTCTCAATTGTCCTCAAAAGCAACAGCAGTAGGGAGATCACATGGAAAGGAGGGCTGTTTTATCCCTCCCACTTGAAAGGATAAGTCCATTCTCTCTCTCTCTCTCTGAAGAGTACTCTGTCAATTGCTTATTAAGAATTCCCTTTTAGACAGACTCTACATACTTCAACAATGATTCAGAACTCATGCAAACACATGACTCCTTAAAGCACTCACATCTTTCTTTTTCCCAAGGGCCCAAAAAAGGAAGCAGCTGCTTTATATGGTGCAGTCACCATTGTTGGTAAGCCTGAATACAGGAATGATCATTCTTTCCTTGTTTGTACGACAGGTGCTTTGGAGAAGTTTGGCTCAAGATATGTTTATGATAAATGAGCAAAAGCCTCTTGGCTAATAGTTTTAATGTTATTCTAACATTTCTATCCTAAAAAAATATCTGAAAAAGGCTTGGTTTGACTCATGTATTTGCAGAGGACACCAAATCTCAGCAAATATTGCTACTTGTGGATTAAAGGTAACTGAAGTATTTTTGCAAATAAAGCTAGTTACGGTACTGTTGATTTGGAACACAGGCACAAAGTTGCACCAAGTCTCAAAGTCCAAAAGGTACTTAATAAATGGAAGAGGTGAATATTCAAGAGAATCTTCACATTTAGCTCTGGTGAAATCATGGCTTGATGAGAAGCTTTGAAAATAAGTATATCTGATAGAAATTCATTTTTCACATTCCTTCCTTATATCTCTTGGATGACATGGGTGAATAACCTGCAGTCCTTTGGCTAGAGCTGATTCATAGCTCCTACCCTTCCCAGCCTATAAAGACAGACTCTTGGAGATGTGATTCAGCAACTCTACAGACCTCATTGTCCACTTATCTGACACGATTATGATTTGATTCCTTCACTCATTAATACATCTATTTATTGCTCTTTGAAAGAGGCATTCACAAAAAAATATTTAGCTGGTCACTCATAAAGATCTAGTGACTGAATTGGTGTAACATACAGATAAACTGCAATTTAACAAACTCACTTGAGGAGAGAGGGGAAGGGTGTCCACTTATTCCCAATTACCTATTTAACTGAAGAATATGACATGGTGATTTAACATCAAATTGCAAATTGTTTCCTATGCCTCATTTGCATCATGTCATTATAATGTCATTATATCAGTGATGCAAATTGACACAGATGGCATCAGTGTCATCATGTGTCATTTGCTGTAAACCACCACACAAATATCTGCACAATTTGCTCAATGCATACAAAGTCTACTGTATTGTAGTCCATGATTTGTAGATTCATTGTATTAAGCTTCCTTATTTTTGCAGCTCAGTGTTGTGCCAGCCAGCCCATTTGATTTGTTTATGGTTCAATGTACTATGCAATATTTCTATGTAGGTAAATTTACTAATTGTTGAATGTGCCATAGACATGTAGTCACTAAAAGGCTAGCCTCAGTTACTTTGGAAAAAGAAGAGAAAAACAATCATGAAAATGTCTTTCTATACTCTCACAAAGTATTTTTAAAGGAGAAAAATATCCACTCATAGTTCAATTTATGTGTGATGGAACTGAATTATTCAACTACCTCTTTAACAATATGTCCTGTGTTTTTTTTCTGATGCCCTTTCCATTTCCTCATCCTTGTATTTTCTTTATCCCAGCGCTTTCTATGTATCAGGGCCCATGTAGTTGGCAAGACCCAAGAAGTGAGAACTACGTAGTTTTTAGGAAGGTCTTTTTAGCACTGGTCTGGGGTAAATATAGAATCTTAAAAGCTGTGGTAGAGTTTCCTAATCTTAGTTACTCTGAATTCATTAAGACAGAATCTCTTTTGGAGCTCTTTTTCCCAGGTCTCTCAGCACCTGGCTGGAGTTGCCTTTTCTTATAAGGACATCCATCTAATTCAGCCCCAGCACTCCCACCCCCCTCGCCCTATACTGTAGTTCAGACTGATGGAAAGAGCTCTCTAGCTGAGAAATTACCCGCCAATCAGGAGCCACATTATGTACCATTCAACACTATTATCTCCACCCTGACATCTCTGAATGCTTCCCCCTGCCCTGCTTCCCCAGAACCTCTCTACTTGTCTTGGGCTCCTTCCCTTTTTCTCTATTATTTCTCCTTACTGTCTTGGAAAGCAAAAAGCAAAACTGATATGGTAATGGACCAAAACTGCACTAGCAGTACAGGCAGGGCAGCACACCAGAACCTCCTCCATTTTTTTAACCAAAGAGTATGATAAAAACTAACCAAACTGGTACAGTGTTAAAGGCACCAAGCTACAAACTAGATTCTAATCCTGTCTTAGATATGGAGCCAATAGGGTGAGTTTGGACCATCACTTTGCTTTCCTTCTCCTTCAAATCATTCTCCTGGCAACTGCCCTGCTGTTTTCTTGGTCAGGTTTATCAGAAGTGGTTTTCTTCCTAGGGTTGAGAATGTGTGATTGGCCCAAGATCACTCAGCTGGCTTTGTGCCCAAGATGGAACGAGAACTCACATTCTCCTGGTTTCTCGTCTGATGCCTTAACTATTATACCAAACTGACTTTAAAATGGAAAAGTGTTTCCCAAAAAACTACTTTTTGGAAACTTCCGATTGCAAGCCTAATCTGTTCCAGAAGAATGCTCTTAGTCCAAAATGCTCTTAAACCAAAGCGAGGTTTCCCACAGGAAACAACGTATAGTCGGACAATCTGTTCCACGCCCTCAAAAATATTCACAAAAAAATCATTTTCAATAGAATTTTATGTAGAAATTATTGTCCCTAATATCTAAAACAAGTAACAATGATTAACACACAATATAAAGCAGAAATAGAACAAACTAACCAGCATTTATGGATATGCTCTGAGGCAGATTCTGGCCATCGGATGCTGCTCAGCTGGTGCTGTCTGGGTGGCCCTGTTGGATCAGGAGGATCTGCTGCCACCACCGCTCGAGGCAAAATGGCCTTTTCCCTTGGCAATGCCTTTCCGGGGGTCTTTCCTGGGAGGTTTGGAAATATTTCTTATAACCTCATAGCCTCCATGCTATGAGAGGGGAGAAAAGATAGGCAGGAGGGGGATGGGCTGGATGGTGCCAGGCAATGGATGTGTGCGTGTGAGAGAGAGAGAGAGTGACAGGGAAGACGGAGGGACAGTCTTCCTATGCTTTGAGAAGAGTCCTGGCTGGTGTGAGGAGGGAGATTGCCTGGAAGGAGAATCTGGAGTCTGAGTCTCACGAGTTCTTTCTCTTGAACAATTTTCACTAAATTTTAATTAACTTTTTACGCAGCAAGAGAGAAGAACCATCGGCTCTGTTGTGAGATTTCCCACGCAAGCTCATCACGCAGAGCTCATCTTGCAAGTTGTCGTTCATTAACGGAATTAAATTGTATTATTTATTTGCTCGTCTTGCAAAAATCTCATGAACCGAGGTGCTCGCAATCTGAAGTTCCACTGTATATGGATTTGTCCAAGTAATTTCCAGGAATCATGACTTTGTAGAAGGTACAAAACAAAACATAACAAAAACCAAACCTATCACTAGTGGATTCCTGCTAATCACATGAACATAACTAGTGTTTCTTTCTTAGTAACAATTCAAAAAAATGATTTATAATTTCATTGATATTAGAAAGATTTTCTACAGCACGTGAATGTACATGGTCATTCTTCTGGATATTCCAGAATAGTAAATGGTATTATAGAAAAGAACTGTGTTACAGAACACCTATGTGTGAAGATTTGTATTTAGATTGTATGAGTTCTTTTTAAGGAGAAGGTTTAAGGAGCTATCTGACTGAGCCAACATATCTTAACTGTTGATTATAGGACATTACTAGTACTGGATATAAAATAGCATTAGACATGCATTTTTATGCGTTTGTAGTCCTTTTGAATATGCACGTAAATAAGTATGATGAGATACCCTGAAAAAAATCCAGTTTCAACCCCATCTATTCATCCAAAAGACGAATCTCCAGGTCATTTTGGAGAAAACATGAGGAGAAAGGCTTATCACTGCATGAGCAAAAACTGCTTGTTCCTGTAATGGCATCTCTGGATCCAAGCCAAGAATAAGAAAATCAGAAAGTCTGAAGGTCAACCATTCCTAAAGACAATTCTGAACCAAGATAATTCCACACTCTATGAATGCGACAGGTTCAATAATGGTTTAAAATTATTTTTCTTTTTATTCACTTGTTGATAATGGATTTTGCATAATTGTGTAATGGATTTTGTACACTTTCCAACACGCAGGACATCAATGAATTCTCCTTAAAATAAAGTTTCTATTTTTTTAATGAGAGGTTCAAAACTTTGGAAGGAAAGAATGCTTCCTTAAGCAAAATTAAAAACATCTCCCTTTTATGAGGTGAAAGAGAAAGCAAACATTACCAGTTAAGTGTTTCCTTTTGCTCTATATTTTTATTAAATATTTATCATGCTTTCTTTCCCTGCTTTTGCACTGGTTCTTGTTTTAATCAAAACTACATTCACATATAACTGAATCTGCATTCTTGAAGGGGTTGGACACCTACAGTACAAAATGCTCCAAAGCATCCTCACCCTGAGGCATTTGGAAGAAAGTATGTCATGGACATTCTCCATAGCTACCTTTCTTTCAAGTAGAGGTTCTTGGTAAAATCAAAATGTTTCTTGCATCATGCTCTAAGGATCTCTCCAAGGAAGGACTTCAGACCTCAGACTGAATCACTGAACCTTTGTGTAGTAACTCCAACTCTGATACTTCAATTTAAGGACTCCTAAGAATAATACTTTGGACTGGTGGTCCTACAAAGAGACTATAAAATCAGAGATACTATAACGCTGACAGAACACTTCAAAGATACTTTGTGGTTGCTTTTGCATCTTTTATTTGGCAACCATATAAGTTTGAGCTCCACTTGAATAGAGGTACAGCTGGAATTTTGAGAGCATGTGGTAGGTACACTTGCAGAATGGCTGATACAGGGAGCATGGCCTGTCCCAAAACTTCCATTCTTTAGAAGGAAGGCTAATTCCCAGAATGCTTTTTGTTATTCCGGTTGGACCTCTTGGGATCCACAAATAAATGCAATATTAGAGGCTGAGGTATTGATTCCAGCAGGTCATCTTCCTACCCAATATCTTTTATTTAAATAATTAAAAAAAAACCTCAGGTGAGACAAAGAGTCTGAGCCACACAAGGGAAAGATACGGAAACAGACTGGTGTCTATGGATATTGAGATTTTATTAATTTCGCATTTATTTTGTACGGCTTACAATTGTCAGGGAAAATCCACACAATGCTATCTTGCAGAGGAGTCCTGACAGTCGAGTTGCTAGTTCTTCAGTTCATGCATGCTTTATCCACGGTGCACCACAGGAGGCGAGCTCGCTTGCACCACTTGGCTAGCGGCGCTGTTGTTCATCTGAGGGCTTTTCTCTGTTGATCCAGCCTCGCCTTGCATCTAGGAAGGTCCAGTGCCGACTCCAGCTTTTCTTTGCAGATAGCCTTTCCCACTGAAGTGGTACCCATTTACCCTGGGTGGGCTGGAGCTAGAGACAAATGACGGGAGCTCATTCCTTCACATTGTGCTGTGGCTCAAAATGCCAGAGTGTCAGCCATTTCTGGTTGACAGATCTAGTGTCATTAAGCTGTTGTGCTACCATGCCTAGATATTGACATGCTGCCTAATATAAGCAATTCATTTGATTTTTTTCTCCTGTTTGCTAACTACTGATTAGTTGGTGTTAGCTAATTGTCAATTGAGAAGTTTTTCTATTTTTTTCCTCCAAATACTTGGTGACAATTTCTATGGAAAAAAAATGAA
>JANHZU010004947.1:178619-192401 GCA_032468055.1 Acrochordus granulatus | reverse complement strand
GCTGTATATTGTCACCCTGCTTATTTAACTTATATGCAGAGTACATCATGCAAAATGCTGAGCTGGATGAATCACCAACTGGAATTAAGATTGCCAGGAGAAATCTCAACAACCTCAGATATGCAGACGATATCACTCTAATGGCAGAATGTGAAGAGGAGCTAAAGAGCCTCTTGATGAGGGTGAAAGAAGAGAGCACAAAAGCTGGCTTGAAACTCAACATTAAAAAAAACTAAGATCATGGCATCCGGTCCCATCACTTCCTGGCAAGTAGAAGGGGGAAAAATGGAAGCAGTGGCAGATTTCACCTTCTTGGGCTCCAAGATCACTGCAGATGTTGTGACTGCAGTCAAGAAATCAAAAGACGCTTGCTCCTTGGGAGGAAAGCTAAGGCAAACCTAGACAGTGTAGTAAGAAGCAGAAACATCACCTTGTCGACAAAGATCCACATAGTCAAGGCTATGGTTTTTCCAGTAGTAATATATGGCTGTGAGAGCTGGACCATAAAGAAGGCTGAGCATGAAGAATTGATGCCTTCGAACTACTGAGGGTCCCTTGGATGGCAAGGAGGTCAAACCAGTCAATCCTCTTTGCTCTTTGATTCAACCCTGATTGCTCTTTGGAGGGACAAATCTGAAGCTCAAATGCTTTGTCCACATAATGCAAAGAGGGGACTCATTAGAAAAGACTGTGATGCTGAGAAAGATTGAAGGGAAAAGGAGAAGGGGACTGCAGAAGATGAGGTGGATAGATAGCACTGTCATTGTGATGGGTATGGACTTCGGGAGGCAGTGCAGGATAGGGAGGCCTGGCATACTGCAGTTAATGGAGTTGTGAAGAGTTGGACATGACTGCGTAACTGACAACAAGCCAGATCAGCTAATCAAGCCAACCTTCCCTCACCCATAGCAGATTTCCTCATGCAATGTGGAAACATATCGAAACAAACTTGATTCTGCCAGTAGCCAGGCCCATGATAGCTTCCTCTGTTTTTCTGACAGCCACATCCAATAGGAATAAGCAAAGGCTGTTCCAGCAATATTTGTTCTTCAGTTTCTTGTGTGATACTCCATCCGTCTGTCTAGTAATTCAGCAAAGACTGCCAAGAGTTTGGAGATGAAGTACTGCTAGCTATTTTTCATTTCTTGTAGGAAAGATGAACCCAAACCAAACTATGCTAAACTAAAACTGAGCCTTCTAGCCTCCTTTTAATTCAGGTGGGAATTCTGTTCATGACTGAGTATTCTGAGAGATATAGTATCAACACACTGGAAGGATATCACGTTGTATTTTCCGAGTTTCATCATGACTGAACATTAATAGATAGGACAGTGAAGTTTGGCATAGGATACAGCTGTTGCAAATTTAATGGGCATAAGCTAAAAAGAAAAACTTATTTGGCAAATAAAACAACTGAGTACAGAAGCAGAGAAATTCAATCCAGATTTATCATAGGTCTGAGTAGATGTCCAACATGTCAATTAATAATGATGGCTTTTATTTTTGTCTATCACCTTTTTGTTACAGTTATCTCCTAAAAATTCCTGTCTTACATTTAAAAGCAATGCATTAAGCCCTTTTGTCCATGAATCTGTCAAACTCAAACAGAAGTAAATCAATAATCACATTTACTATTATTGCACTACAGTATATACCAAAGATATTCATAAGAGGTTATCTATAAGGAAGAATAATTTGTGAATATATGGATTCAAGAACCTAACGAATTCCAAATTTAAACTACCATTCATTATTAACTTCAAAATGGAAAGGAAAAGCTTCTTTAATGGGCAGAAATTACATCATGCATTTTTCAGAAAAAGCTACTAATAATTGTAAAACACTTTATGTTTTTTAAACATCTAGAGAATATGCAATGGGTAGGTATTCAGGGAACTTAAAAAGATTTTGGAGAACAGATTCCATGTTACATCTAGCATCACTTCAGGTCACTCACTTCCAATACTGTAACATTGCTTGCTATCAGTGGAGGCAATACGTGGGGTTTCATGAACCTTAGTCAAAGGACGTGTTTAGTCCTATTTATTATCAGACTTGCATTACAGGAAATTCCATTTGACCAACAACTCTGTTGTCTGATACTGACCCTTCAATAGTTTACTGTACTATCTCACAGAAAAATTAAGTTTGATAAAACAGTCCAATACAAGATCAAAAGCAGTATATCCAGAAGTAAATGAAAATCAGCACAAGATCTATACACAGAAGATTTAAGAAGGTAAGAAGAAAATGAACATGACCTTCAACACTTCTTTCAGAATGGCTTCTTTTATCATAGAAAATGTTGAGCTTCTAATTGAATGGCAATTCCAAAAATATGATTCCAGATTACCCCCTGGATTCACAAATTACCATCAGCAGCAAGCAAAGTAAAGAGAAAAAAATGAAATGGAATAGAAGTTTCCCAAATTTGGTGAACCCAATGGGAAGAAGACATTTTAGAATTATTACCAAGCACAGTAACAACTGATTCATGCAGGCATTTCCATTCGCACAAGACTTCCCTGCTGCAAGGAGAGAAAGCTTGGATCTGATATGATTATGATATGACACATCAACCAATTAATGGGAATTAGTAATCACGTACTGCATGGCTCTGAAGCCATGTTTGGTAACATGGCTAGTCTAGTGGCTCTCACACCTTAAATTTCATCTTGAAGAATATTTCACAATTGGAATGATCTTGTTACAACAGTAATGGTAAGGCTAATTTAAGGCTAATTTAATGGTAAGGCTAATGGTAAGGCTAACCATCCTACAGCATTTTATACCTTGTTCTATTTTGTACTTTTAATTAAATTAGCTTTACAGATCTTGACATAACTGTTGTCACTTTGCCTCTTTCGAAAGTGCTTCTTCGCATTGGAAAATTTCTTTCTTTAGTTTGAGACTTGAACATTCTAATTCTTAGAAAACACATGCAGCTGATGAAAAATGTCCAAAAGGTACAATACATTTGACATTTTGGTGGGAGCGTATACAGAATGGCTCTTCATGAGTATCACTCATAAAACACACATTTACTAAAGGCAAATAACTTTCTCCCTTTTGCAGTTCCCTAGTACTTCTTAGTCTCAGCAACTTTAAGATGTCTGGACTTCAACTTCCAGAATTTCCCTACTCATCATGCTCTAATTCCCCAGCTAGCATGAAAGCATCCCAGTATTCTGGGAGTTGAAGTCCAGACTTCTTAAAGCTGCCAAGGCTGAGAAACACTGCTTAAACTATACTCTGCCATCCCTTTTTATTCTTCCCTTTTTATAGGGACAAATATGTTCACTTTCAAATAAACATCATCTTTCAAAGTTGCTGCAGCTATTATTGTTATTATTTATTATTATTTTATTACTGCCACTCATTCCTGTTGATTATCATATGCTGGGTCCAGAGGTATTTTCATAAAAATAACAACTTTAAAATGAGTCTGGTGCTTTTCAGTCAACCAGCATTCCATTTTTTAAAAAATAAAATCAGTTGCAGAAAAGAATCTAATGGGAATCATACTGTGTTGACTAAATTATATGACTAGCAGCCTTAGCCAAGGAGGAATTATGCCAGCCACAGAGATATTGTCCTTGTCATATCTAAAAAAGATCAGAGTTGGGTTACAATCTTCTCAGGTGGGACTCCCATGAGAGAAATGGCCAGTCTGCAATGCTGAGGGTAAATATTCTTTAAAAGTAAAATATGTAAAACATTTAACGATATGTGTTTCCCCAATTTCTTTTATATCATCCATGGAGCTTAATACCCATTGTACATAATAGAGCCAATTTCTCTCATTTTCCCCTTCCAATTTTACTTCATTATATAAAACAAAAGCAGAAAACCTTTCTTGAAAACTAAAGAATCCTCTCAACAAATTTTACAAGACAGAAGTTTCAAAGTAAGAGCTATTAATTCTGCCACCATCGAGTTTGAGAGACCAGTCACAAAACTAACAACGGCTTCTGCAATAAATGTTGTTTAAAATAATAAATCTAGACTCAGCTCTCTGGGGTAGGTTTACTGCTTCCTGAGCTTTCATGCCCGTACTTGGGTGCATCATCAGAGGAAGAGGTCTAAAGACTCTGCATCCAACCAGGTCGTTATATAGCAATTCAATCGATGCTGTCCTTACAAGTTAATTAACTTCTCTCTCGAACTGGCCATCTCCCTTATCTGCCTTCTTCGCATCCTTGAATGAGCTGATGTCGGCATCACTTCCCCTCAATACCTGCCCCCCCCGTGACCCTGGCCTTTGCTGTCTCATTTTCTCTCTGCTGATCATACACACACGCCTTCTCCCGCATCCATTCCTCCGTGTGTGTGTATGCCTGCTGCTCCACTTGCCTCTGTACACTCCTTGCCAGGTTGTCCTCCACCAATCCTGCTCTCCTTCCTTCTACCCCAGAGAGCAGAGTCTGGATTTGTTATTTTATCTATGAGACCTGGGTTGTGTATTTTTGCTGAAGTACAGAAAATGTTGTTTTATCATCACCTAAGAAGAATTCTTTTTTAGGATTATACCCAGTCAACCACTCATGACCTAGATACAATAAACTGTAAGGAGGTACCTATTAGGCTGATAGAAAATCCCTGAACATATTTTGAGGTGAAGGAATAGACCAAGACAGACTGTAGTCCACGTATATGAAGGCTCAAAATGTTTTGAGGAAAACTGCACACTATCTGATATATCTGAATAAACAAACACTTCTAAAAACCATGTATGCTTAGAGCAGGATTTTCCAACCTTGACAACTTTAAGACATGTGGATTTCAACTTCCAGAATTCCCCAGCCAGCATTTGCCAAAGTTGGGAAATCCTGGATTAGAGGCAACATCTGTTAAGAGGCTGTCATCATAGTAGCTGAATGCATGAACAAAAAACGTTAACATCAGGAACTTACATTGTTTAAGCTTTTAAGCTGCGGAAAAGATATGAGTTTGGCTGAACATATTCCCTTATATTTTGCAGATCTTTGTGTACAAACATCTGTATAGGATCTTTGTAGTCTACTGCCAACGTTAACACTCTTTCCATTTGTTCACTGGAACTGCTGAGCCTGTTTCACTTCCTTGACTGCTCACACAATTAAGGCCAACACTTCTGCTGTTGCTTCTTCAGCACAAATAAGATATTTCTGGAATTCAGCAGCAGCAACTAGTTCCAATTCCCATTCTAATTCCCATTGAAGGAATTGATGTTCCTTCAAAGCAACTCTCAGAGACTTGCTTGCTACTTTGTTCTATTTGCAGGCAGATCTTTTTTTTTTAAAGGAGGAAAGTTTGCTTTGTAAATTGACTAATTAATTGCCCAGGAAAATTCAAATAACTTCAGCCTCTCCCTGCCTCACTTGCAGCTCTCACATACTTCTTTCCAGACTACTGGGTTGGGGTGGAGAAATGTTTTGTCTGAAGATTAAGGCAAGCACAACAAAGAATAGGGAGTGACTGGACCACCTACAAGGATTGAATGAAAAAATACAGAGATTTTTGTGGAGAAGAAAAGAGAAAATCGCCTTAACTTTTCATTCAATGGAGTTTTGGATTCAGATGCTTGCTGAGTTGTGCTAATGCTTGCTTGGGAAATGTTTAATATTCAGAAAGAGAATATTAGTAGCATGCTGTAAAGTCAGGCAGGCAGGCAGATTGTAGCTCTTTTCCTGCAATGGTTCTCACTAGGGAGCATTAAAGTGTGTGCATCAAAAGGAATGCTTTTTAAGTTATTAATCGGGTGCTTTTATGTTACTGCACAGGACCAAAATCTTCCCCAATTCACTGGTTTGCGCTCATGATATAGTGTTTAACATTCATGTTTTGGTTTGTTCAATATTGCAGCAAAGCAATGTTAAGTTCAAATCACAGGTTTTTTTTTTTTCTTGTTGTGCCTAGGGGCCAAGTGGCAGGGCCATCAGCAGTGCACTCCTTCAACTATGCAGAAACTTCTCCATGTCATGTATGAAACTACTGAACTACATGTGTCAGTGATTTACTATCCCATTGCTCCATTTTAGAGTCTTGGGTGGGCTGCATTCAATACCTCACAAATCCATTGCCTAAATGTTTTGTATTTTTTTAAATATTAATGCCTAGAAATGAACTTGTCCATTGTAAGAAATGAATGTAGTAATGCAAAAAAAAAAAACCCTTAAAAATGTTGACAAACTAAAAACATGTCAAAAAGCAAGGATTATTCTGAAGAAAGTCTACTTTCTACAGAGTGTGCACTAAGTAGTGTTACACACTACATACTTAGTGTGCACGTATGTATAAGGTATACAAGGTGAAACATCAGTATTTTCTAATGCTCACTTATAACTGAATCCTCTAGATAAGGTGGTAGAACACTTTGTGTATTGATGTATGTTTAAAAACTCTCAATTATTAATCTTTTTGGGCTACAAAAGTTCACAAGGTCTTTCTCTCTACAGAACGCCAGTGTTTCTCCATTTCAGTCCTGTTTCTTTAAAAAAAATGGAAACCACTCTGAGGTTGCATTTCCAGGTATATATGCCTTGAAGTACCACTCATTTTAGCAAAGCTGCTTATTTCTGGATAAATACAAACAAAATTATAAGAGTTAACTTATGCCAAAGGAACAAAGGTAGTTTGAAGTTTTGTGTTTACAGTAGAATAAAATATTATTTTTTGAACCAAATACGGCATTCTGGAACTCAATTTTTATCAATATAAAAGTTATTTTCAAAAATACAGGTACTATACAATGTTGTACAATCCAAGATAATTGAAAGAAAAAAGACATCCCAAAGACAGTTTATTTTGATTAATTATATTGTATTTGATATAAGTTTCCTTCTCAAGCTTTCTTGTTTTCTTGGACTGAGCGCTCTCCATGTACCAATGGCAGAAATAGCTTCTTCTATAGAGTTCTTTTGTAGTATGTGGCAAGGAAATATTTTAAATCCTTATTTCTTCTTGAATATATTAAATGTCATACTTACTTATCAATGCCATAACTGAAAAACATGACTTTGATTTGTTACTATTCTCAGCTAAATGTTTCATGCAGTAAGTCCAAAAGTATTGGGAGGGAAGGAATCTTTTTTATACATTTTATGCAGTTCTCAGGATGAAATTATATTAGAATATATTATGGGCAGTATGACAATTATAGCTTTAATAGATTAGTGGTATGCTTTACTCAGTACATCCCAATTTTATTTATTTGTTCAATTTATATGCCGCCAAATACACTTGCACCTCTTTTAAACAAATTAGTGTAAACAGGTTGCTTCTGACTATTTGGCTAAATTGGCACAAACAGGAACTGTGAGTTTTTCAGTTTTATTCCTTCCTTAGCCCAGTCAGCACTAAGCCAATGTCTTACAAGATGGGCAAGATTAATTCAACAGGACACTTTTTTGTAAATCTAATATGCATTTTAATTCAATTATGTGGAGAATCCTTAATTAACATGCTTCATCAATTTATGCTGTTGCTAACAAATTATGTTAATGAGATAGTGTTTCTGAAAATAACCTCATTGAAAGATAAAAAATTTTCTACAGCAGTAAAAATTGCAAAAAAATGTTGCAAAGTTTCTTAAAAAGGCAACTTGCACTTTAATTACAAGATGTTATGGAGATGTTTCATCTTCTATCCAGAAGGCTTTTTCAATCCATCTAAAAATGAAAAAGAATGGTCAGGAAAAATGTATATTTTTAAAAAGGGGGTGGGGGAAGATGAGAAAACAGCAACATCTATATTTGGATAGAAGGCGAAATGTCTCCAATAACATCTTGCAATTAAAGTGCAGTTGCCTTTTTAAGAAACTTTGCAACATTTTTGCAATTTTTACTACTTATTATGACTTGGATTAATGAGAATATTCATAGCCATCTTTCTACAGCCTTCATCTACCCTGCTGTTGGTCCTATCTATTTTTGTCATACATATTTTACTGAGTTACAAATTAAATGAAGTCTTTTCTATTTAGCGTTGGTTGCTGTTGAGAATTTGTCTTGCAACTGATTTTAAAACTCAATCCCCATTGGGCTGGTCCTATTATTTGATGTTACGAAGGATAGGAGCTTGGAATAGACTCCCTAACTGGTTGCCACTGTTCAGCACTCAGGCAGCAATGAGATCAACATGGATCCTGGGCTGTTTCACTGCCTTATCTTATCTCAGTCCATCCATTACAGACTGAGCAATTGGAAAGGTTCCCATCCAAGTGCACAGAATAGTGCAGAATAATCCTGAGCCCAGGACTAAGTATTTCAGATAAAATTACAAATACTTTTGTGTTACTGGGCTGCTCACTTCAAGTTTGATGGTGCTACAATGCCTGCATGGCAGCTTTAGGTCAAATAAGCAGCAACAAATGCTCATCAGAGAGAAGAACAGGTGGGAACAGTACTTTGCATTCCATATAATTTCCCTGCATTATCTAATAGCATATTTTTTGAAGCATTTGGGGAAAGCGATTGCATATGTTGTATGTGTTTAGGTGATTACATCGGGGGCGGAGAAGCAAAAGTGATTTTGGGGAGGGGATTACTTTATTAACAATGGATATTTGTTGTTTTAGTAATGGGTATGTTTGCATATGTCAAGGGATGTGTAATCTGGATACACCACGCTACAATCAATGATAGCACATTATTTCCAATTGTACATTGGACTGCTAACTTTCTTCCTGTCTCTGAGGTTGTAAAAACTATGCCCAACACTGATATCATTGGCATTCCTGTCCAGACAAAGTTACATCTCTCAAACCTGTTTCAGAGGTTAAGCAGATTAGGTCCCTCAACACTGAGTTTCACTTTAACTATTATGATTTATAGACTGTATGGAGAAGAGCATACAGTATTTGCAATACTGTATGTGCTACATTTGAGCTTTTGAGTTCACCAAGAACTAAACCAAAGAAGTGAGTGGAGATCATATAAAATATATTTGGAACAGGTGGATTCGTTTACAAACTCAGTTCAAACCAAATGAAAAATATCCATTCCTAATTTCTACTTTTCCCAATTTCCCCGTGACACTGTGTTACCAAATTTCAGGAATGAGGTGCATAAACAGGACAGGTACCAAGGGCTGCATGAAGGCACTGAAGTAAGTATATCTGGCACATCTTTGTTTCATAATATGGAACATATATATAGATTGTCCTCAACAACCACAATTGGGACTAGAATTTCGATTATTAAGCAAGGTGATTGTTAAATGAGTTGTGCCCGATTTTAAGATGTTTGCCATGGTTAAGCAAATCACTCCAGTTGTTAACTAAATCATATGGTCATTAAGCAAATCTGGCTTCTTCTATTGATTTTGCTTGTCAGCAGACAGCTTAGAAGGTCACAAATGGTGACCACGTGACCCTAGGATGCTACAACCATCCTAAATACATGCCAGTTGCCAAGTCCCCAAATTCTGATCTTGTGACTGGGAATACTGCAACTGTTGTAAGTGCAAATACTGGTTGTAAGTCACTTTTTTCAGTGTAATTCTAACTTCTATAGTTATTAAATAAATGGTTATAAGTTGAGGATTATTTGTACAAGCATTTTGTCTCACAATGTAATCCTAAACCTGAGAAGAAAACATTCCTTTATTAACCTTCTAACCACCGGATTCAGATTCTTCCACATTTCCATTACTGAGATATGCAGTTTTAATTTCTACTTAAATATGACCAACCAAGATATTCTACAGTCCCAACAGAATCTTCCTCTTTGTAATTAAACTAGGAATAAATTATGAATTGCATAATAATAGCAATGGAGATTAAGAAATATCCATTTATCTTGTTGCTATAACTTTATTTGTTTTTATCAAAAGACCATTCTGTAATTTCTCAGAAAATAATGTGTTTCCTTTAACAAATCATAAATATTCTGTAATGAAATATGGACTACAAATCAAATATTCATATTCATCAATACTACTCATTCTAAACCAGTTTCGCTTCTATCATTCCAGTCAATTGTGCTATTTCTGACAGTTGGCTGTCATTCCAACTGAGCAAACTGGGGACAGTTAAAACTGTATGGCTATGCAACCACTTCAAAGTCATTTGGTTTATTGAAGCTTTGACTAAAGAGCCCCACAAAGTGCCTCATTGAAGCAGACTGGTATTCTATTGAGAAGGAATGGATTGGGATTTGTTTAGACTGTAACCCAAATGACTTCTGTGCCTGATGTTTTCTTGAAGAAAGTCATCTGATTGAATCAGATCAACTGTGCCTTGACACGTTTTTGATAGAGTCAAGCTTCTCATCAAGAGATGTATTGAATTGTTGCCACTCCACACATTATTACGTAGTATAACTTACAGAGTTGGATCTATTATTGTAGAGCCAGTTTGGTCTAGTGGTAAAAGTGCGAGAAACCAAAAGACGGTGACTTCTAATCTCACCTTAGGCATGAAAGCCAGCTGGGTGACTTTGAGCCAGTCACTCTCTCTCAGCCCAACTCATCTCACAGAGTTGCTGTTGTGGAAAAAATAGGAGGAATCAATATTAAGTATGTTTGCTGCCTTAAGTTATTTATAAAAATAATAAAGACAGGGTATAACTAAATGCATAAATATACAAATAAATAAACTGTTTTAATCAGCTAGGAATAAGACATGCCTTCTCTTTCTCATCTTTAGAAAAAAGATCTTACTTCTAAAACCTCAGTGTCCCTTTATGTTTAAACTAGGAATCTATGTCTGAAGAACTTCTGCCAAAACAGTTTCTGATGAAATAAACTTGATCAAAACTTGAATAAAACAATCTGGTCAGAGGAATCTGTGGCAGGGTAAGTGCCTTGCTAGAAGAAAGTGGTTAGACACACAAGGAATTTAACTCCAGTACAGCAATATATTTGCAAGACAACAGAAAATTAAATAAATAAATAAAATTATGTATTCAACAACAGTAAAGTGTTCATTCAAAACATGCATCCATTAGAAAAATATAGTAAAGTGTAGAATTAGACCACGATCTATAGATAAGTTATGTTTACACCTGAGACCTAAATTAACATCTGGATTAATTTAAGATTCTTTGTACTTTGTGTCCTATCATTTCGCATTGAGTCAGGTATTCAACTGAATGATGGCACAGGGGAAAAAACTGTCCTTGGTCTGGTTGTTTTCATTTGAAGTATCTTATAGCACCATCCAGAGGGAAGAGGTTCAAACAGGATTATGACCAGGGTGGAAGGGTTCTGTGGATATCTTCTCTGTCCTTTTCTTGACCCTCTCAATATACAGGTCCTTCACAGAAGGCAGCCTAGCTGCAATTATTCTTTCTGCAGTCCTGTTTGTTGGAGTCTGTACCTGTCCTTCATTGTTGCTGCACCAAACCAAACATTTATAGATGTACAAAGGACAGACTGTATCAGCAGCTCTTGAGGAAGGTTGAACTTTGTGAACTGATATAGGAAGTACATCTTCTGATGTGCCTTCTTAATAATGGTGCTAATGTTAGTCATGCATTTCAAGTCTTGGGAGATTATAGAGCCCAGAAACTTGAAGGACTGTTTGTGCCAAGGACATCTTTCTTTTTTTTTGGGGGGGGGGAGACAGATGACCCCCCCCATTGGCGGCAGCAACACAATCAAATTAACTACTTGATTGAATCCATCTCCATTCAGGATCCCCAGGTCCACTAACAAAACTATGTTTTTAGGGCCTTTTGGAAGAGCAACAAGATGGGGGCCAACCAACTATATACAGCTACCAACTTATGCAGCTACTTTAATCAGGTATTCACTGACCTACAAAGAGAGAGCATATATACAGAACCTCACAGATCTAGTCATGCAAACAGAGATTTAACATGCATGCTCCCAAGTATTTTATTTTGAACTTGAGTTATCTTCCCTGATGTATTAGCATTTAAAATTACTGAGCTCTCTGTCTAATATTATATAATAATATTCCACAGCAGATTTTAATTTATTTAATTAGGTATTAAAGCTGATAGTACTTTTGATTCAAAGGCAAAAAAGCATCTGGGGATATTCACACAGTACCTGTCTGCAGTTCGTAAACCAAACATTTCTTTCCCTAGGATCATACTGCAACCATGAAGATAGCTCAGTCCATGATCTTAATAAAAAAAAAGAGTTCTTTTCAGGTACTGCATGCGGATGCTACATTCACACTCATTATAAATAAACTTCCCTCAAATATGTAATAAACATGAGTAAGATGTCTTGCCCCAGTACTTCACTGAACACCAATAGAAAAGGATAAAAATAGGGCTCTGTCCTACTCCAATATATGACAAACACTTGGTAGCCAACAATTAGTATATTTAGAGAATCTAGTGGTTGTAGTGGAAGAAGGGGTACAAAAGGGAACAGATCAAATTCAGGCATGCAGCATTTTATTAAAGGATTGCTGAAGATGTTTTACTAAAGCTTCGCTGAGCAAAGGTTTTAGATTAAATTTGCTCAGTTTTTCACACCTAAATGTGCATAAAACCACACTGCCAAGTTTTAGCAGCTGAAGTCAGAGGAGGCTCTGGGGACTTAAAAGTGGGTCTGAGGATTGCATAAGGCTGTTGAGTTGTAAGCCTCCTTGTCCTGCCCTGCACTGCCCAACCCATGCATGCTTATTCTCGGCGGGATCAAACCCATTACCTTTTGCATTTGAAAGGCTTCCAAAATTGCAGTCTGAATGAACAGACATAATGGAATTGCTCATTCCATTTGGATTCAACAAGGCAAGCGAATGTCATACAGCCCAGTGTTATTCTGATAGCAAGAGAAGTGTTTACCTTAGGGTCCAATCACCTCAGAGAACAGAAGGTTTAACACAAGGCTCTGCCTGATTTGACTGCACCAAGAAGAACTGCTGATTAAAATAAGAAAAGTCTGCAGGGCATTGATAACATTTAGCTCTTTGTGGCAAATTACAACATATATCATAAGGTGGGCAGAGCTGCCTTTTCCTTCCCAGTTTTTCTGATTCTAAATAACACTGCTAAAGCAAAATAACCCCGTTTTTAGCTCTTTGCAGTTCACAATACTTGCAGAGTTTTAATATGAGCATCTTTTAAATCAGAAGCAGGGTGCCTACAAACTTCTAGACAAATAACTTTTGTTTTAAACAGTATGCCAAAAATTTATTTCATAATTTCTACATGTTGTTTGTTGGAGGGTGTAAGCAACCTGTCATTTATTGTATCTCTCCACAGTCTGCAGCCATTCTGACTTACATGCTTCAATTAAATCCCAAGGTATATAATTGATACAGAAGCTAATTTTATTGTTGCAATATGCTAAGTGGATGCTATTTCAAGATGATTGAAAATGCTTCTTGTTCCTTCCATCACCATGCAATAATATTAGTATCTTCCATGGACTGTTACATTACCCTGAAACAATAAAAGTTTGCTTTGCAACCAGAAGAAATTCTAAAGCATCCTGATGTCAGGATGATGTCAGAAAACAGAAGCTTCTTTTGCAAGGAAGAAAACTTTTAAGAAACTGGATGATTGATGCAAACTCTAGAGGTAAAGTGGTGCCTCACAAGATGAGACTAATCCGTTCCGGAAGAACACTCTTAGCGCAAAATGCTCATAAAGCGAAACCAGGTTTCCCATTGAGAACAATAGAAACTTGAACGATGTTCCACGCACCGCAAAATTATTCACCCAAAAATCATTTTCAATGGAATTTGATATAGAAATGATTGTCCCTAACATCTGAAACAAGTAATGATTAACTTGTTTTAATTAACACACGATATAAAGCAGAAATAGAGCAAACTAACCAGCACTTACGGATCTGCTTCAAGGCAGCTTCTGGCCT
>JANHZU010004947.1:131318-142120 GCA_032468055.1 Acrochordus granulatus | reverse complement strand
CTCAATGTATTGTTTTTGCTTTATTTATTTAATAAGACAGAGAAAAGATAAAATTTAAAAAAGAACGACAGTGGAAATAGGGTTTATATATGTATAAGCTTGTATCTACAGACAGACATAACATGTTCTACCACTTTTTCTCCTGTTAGTTAAACCCAAGGAAGCAGTGGAGTCTTCCTTATCCTCTATGGGCTCTTCCTCAGGAATCTCTCATTATCATTTCTCACTGGGGTGAAAGGGCTATGGGGCTACTTACTGCCCCCACTGCACAAAGCCCGCAGGATAAATGGCTGCCCAGCCTTATCTTGACAAGATCCAGGGAAAAAGACCCATCAACCTCTCCCCAAACCCAAGCCTACTCACATGGGCATGCAGAGTATCTCGCACTAGTGAACGCTGATTGAGGAGACCCAGGCCCAAGTCCCGGCGTTCCTCCTGTGTGACTGTTTCTGTACAACACCTCCCCCCAGACTATTATGGGATGTAACAAGAGACACCTCATGGGACTTGGTGTGAGACAAAGCAAGGACAATGAAACAGTCGATTCTCCTCTGTCTTCCAGCTGACATAGCAAGCAGCTCCTCTCTTATCTGCCTACATCTGTTGTGCAAAAACAATTTTACACAGCTTTGCTGGACTCAACCTTTCCTATCAATTGCTTCTCACTCGGATAGCCCTGTCAACTGAAAATGTGAATGTACCTGGGAAGCATCTTCTGAATTGGATCCAGGGTGTCCAACAGAAACACTATCAGTCATCCTCATTCTCCCATCTCTCATCTGCTCCTAGGCACTCCTTACTCAAGACAACCAGGCCTGGCGCATGCACAAAAGAATGCCACCCGATCAAATATTCCAAGGGGCAGAGGCAGCTGCACCACTGATTTCTGCAGCAAGGAAAACCTGCTCAGGGTTTAAACCCCTGAATCAGGGGAGCTCCCCTCTAAACTTTCATAAGATTGCATGTTAGTTTACTCATTGCCAGCCATAATTAATCTGTCCAGAATAGATTCTCTGCCTCAACTCATGTTCAAGTAACTTGTTTTCCTGAAATCAAAATTATTTTGACAGGGCTGAGTCCAAAAAAGCAATTTTGTGTCTCCTGGATCACTGAGATATGGATGCTGGAGCCAAACTTTCAAAGTTTCAGTCATAGCTACCATGTTTTCTCGTTAAAGTGGGGCCTAAAATTCAGTGCTACTTTCAGCCCCTTCACTGAGTGAATTTTGCTCCAAATGGGAGCTCAATTCCATGTTCCCTAAAGGAGCTAAGAAGAGATGGATAATTTCACCAGCCAACCAAAAGGAGTTTCCACTGGCCCTCTCAGGTACATTCAGTCAATCAATTATTTATTTTGGTTGAAGATCAGCAAAAACGTAAGAAAACAAACCAGAAATAATCTGACAACAGCACCACACAGAAACACTGATTTGGATTTATTTTTTGGATATAGAGGTGTGGTGGTGCAGCGGATTAATGCCGCCAGATACGTCATCCAGAAATGGCCAGCATTCTGGCAAGTTTGATCCGCAAGCTCTGCATGACGGGTGAGCGCCTGTCACTTGCCTCAGCTCCTGCCTACCCAGCAGTTCGAAAACACGTGAAAATGCAAGTAGATTAATGGGGACCTCCTTTGGAGGGAAAAATTGCTGGTTGGCAAATCGACAGAGGAGCAACTCAGCGCGACAGAACATCGAAGTTGGCGCAAAAAACTTGCCCGTCCCGGGGGCAGAGCAGGAGTCTCAGAGGATGCCCCAGATATGAACATCACTGGCCAGCCAAGGGGGGTGGGGTAAAATAAAGAAAAATGTAGGATCACTAACCTATGTAAGCCGCCAAGAGTCTTCGGACATTGGCGGCATAGAAATATGATTAATAAATAAATAAACTACATCCAGGTTTTTATTAATAATTCTTTTTGCTAGTTTCTATGCATAAAACTCTATTTTATACCAATTTTTCAAATTGCAGACTGAAGTACATAAACTGTTACATATCTCTTCCTTAAATTTTTATAAGCTTTACAGAAGCTTTCTTTGCATGTTTTTTTCTTCTAACAACAAACTGTGGCTTGTTAGAGGCTGAATATAATTAAATGTCTCTGAAATTCTGAATGCAATTTTTCCAATCATCCCCCACAGAAGCAGAGTTTGTGAAAAAGAGCTCAGAAATGTGCCTTAGCCGCCATCTTATTTAGTTGCTAGAGCTGACATTCATTTGAGATTCACAATTTTACTTATATGTTGTTATCATCCATCATAACTTGACTTCAGAACCCCATGGAGACTACTAACACAGTTTTCAGAGACCAAATATACTTTAGAGAAAATGAAAACCGCTTGTGCTACCACATTTCATTTTAAAAAATATCTGATTCTTGCCAGAGTAACAACCAGCATCTTGTATAACATGTTAAATCTAAAAACCCTTTACCAAGGCCTTGTGTCTAAAACTTGGTGTGGGGGCAGAATGCAATGCCAAAAATCAGTTCAGTATTTTTCACATCTATTTTTATGCAGACTGATTGGGAAACTACTTTCATTCTGTTTCTGAGGGAGAAGAAAATATCATGATTTTTCATGGGTTGAATTTTTGGTTCTTTTACTTGTTAGTTGGCCAATGACCATGTGTGAGTATTCTACCCCCCTTTATACAACCATATTCATAGGAGTTTGCAGCAGCATGTTTCATCCTTATTGTGAAAACCTTATAGGAAGTCATTTCTCATGGTGTTCCCTTGAGATTTACCTGGAGCATGGAAGCCTCTGGAGAAGGGTGTGCATTAAATGCTAAGATACTGGTACATATTTGCTGTGGTCAGCTAAAAGAGGATTTGGCTGAGAGATCCGACCATCCTTATGCTACTTGGAGGACCCTGAATTGGTTGAGGGCTGGAATATGTAAGTGTAAGACAAGCATGCTCAAGTAAGGGCTGCTGATGGATAACAATAAGCTGTGTGAATGTGGAGAGACATAGAGCCTGGCCCATCTGCTGTTATGTCAGAAACGTGCACTGATAGTGACATGTTTTTGGCCAATGGCAAAGCCAAGAAGGTGGCCTCATTCTGGCAATTTAAAATTTGATCTATACATGAAAGAAGAATTTGCTGTGGTAGAATCTGGCACTGAGTTGAGAGGAGGAGTAAAACAGTTGACTAGCCTTTAATCTCTTGTGGTGACGAAGTGGCTGAAGGGAGATCCTTCATAAAATCTTGCAGTATTTATTTAGTAGATCTATAGTATGTGTTTTAGTCTGGCAAGATTCCTGTCTATAGGCAAGTAACAATAAATATACCACAATCAGCTCACTGTGTCATTCTTTGTGCCTGACATTTGCACATACCTTGGCTCCCTTTTAACAAAGATGTACAAGAAACTACATTTGACCTAGGAAAATTTTAAAATGAAATACGATACACTTAAAAAAAAACTAGAACAATTATTTTTGAAATAGCAAACTTTGCTTCAAGCTTAAGTTTCATCAGCCCCTCTTATTCCACTGTTAAAAGGTAAAGGTTTCCCCTGCCAGCCATGGCTGACTCTAGGGGGCAGTGCTCATCTCCGTTTCTTAGCCAAAGAGCCAGCATGTCTGAAAACTCTTCTGTGATCATGTGGCCAACATAATACGCCTGAACAACAACAAGCACATTGTTATCTTTCCCACCGGATTAGGTGGCACCTATTTATCTACTTGCATTTTTACATGCTTTCAAACTGCTAGGTGGGCAGGAGTTGAAGTAACTAACTGGAGCTCATGCCACCATGAAGTGCCTGGATCTTAAACTCAGGCTACTGATCTTCCAGCCAACAAGCCCAACATCTTAACTCTTGGCCACCACACACTCCTATTCCAGTGTTAATTATGTGAATAAGGATTCCTTAATGGTGAATTTGACAGATTATTTAGTATTCCACATCCTGCCATAAACATGATTTCTCTTCTGCAAAGTTGTAGCCTGGATTCATTTTTTCCTCCTAGGAATATTCATCTGACTGATAACTATTAAAAGACTTGTGGTAGTTCATTGTGGGCTTCCAAAAAAGCAAAAAAAAAAACCCTGCCAAGGTCAAATGGCTTTGAACTATGTTAGAAACTCATTTCAACTTAGTAGAATATTAGGATGTTTTTAGATAAACATTTTCTTAATAAAGTTTCTAATCACTTTTCTGAGAAATATGCATGATGACAGTTGTGAATATACAAATGCATACTGATAATGGAGAAGGGTTTGCAGTTTACAGAAACTAGCTGGCCAAGTACCAAAGTTTTATCACATAAATCCTTTAATTAAATTTCATTTCCATAAGTTCTCAATAACTTATCTTGCAGCTTCCCTGTATTATAATATTGGAACAAAATCTGTCTTCTCTACAGTTGAACGTTCTGGGCATTTTACAACCTTGCATTTGCAACATGACATCAACTGTAAGTAAACACTGTACCTTTACAGAGGAAGCTATGAACTGTAACTCTATTATATTCCACTCTAGAATATGGTATCAGGGTAGCAGCTGAACAGCTTCTACAGTCCATTCGTTCTTTTTCCTGTTGAATTGAGGAAGTAAAGAATGATTCTCTCATGTTTTTAATAGAAAAGTGGACAGGAGCTGCTCTTCCCTATCTGTAGCTCCACTGTAAATATTCTAGTACCTGTCATTCAGTTCTGTCATTGTCAAAAATAATGGTAGTGGGGAGTGAAAAGGATCATTTACTGGGTATAAACCTATGCTTTTTAATGTCATATATATTATACCAAGGCAACTAAAGCCCAGTGAACAATGTTTATCAGTCCAATTTCCATGGCTGCCCATCTTGGCAAGAAGTTCTGGGGAGTAAACAAAAATAGCTATTGATAACTGAAAAGGCTTTGTAGGATATTTTGCTGTTTCAAGAAAGGTCAAAATAATGCGCTCAAGAAAATCACACTTCATCTCATCTGAGTGAAACTATCCAGCTAGTGGTACACTGAGCAGATCATGTTATACAAACAACTGCTTTAATAGAGAATTGTAACCTGCAGTTTCTCTGAATTACACCCCTTGTTACAATGATGAACAGGATTCCAGTTTTTCTGAAATGCCCTGGTGTAAAACAAATGGCCCTTGTTGAACCATAATTCCAAGCATTCTCCCACCACTCTGAATCTTGGGACTTAAAATCAAGCATTATCTAAAAGCCAGTGGTTGCCTACTTCTTTAGGACTATAGATCTGGGCTACAAAAATTTAGATAATCACTAATGTAAAGTATCTCCTTTTCAGTCATGTCTGACTCTAGGGGGCAGTGCTCTTCTTCATTTCATAGCCAAAGAGCCAGCATTGTCTGAAGACACTTCCACGGTCATATGGCCAGCATGACTATATGCCGAAACACATAGAGCATTGTTATCTTCCCACCAATTTAGGTGATACTGATTTATCTACTTGCATTTTGCCTGCTTTCGAACTGCTAGGTTGGCAGAAGCTGGGGCAGATAATGGTACCTTACCCAGCATCTGGTCTCAAACTCAGGCTGCCAACTTTCCAGCTGACAAGCTCAACATCTTAACCACTAGGCAACCATGCCTCTTAGATTATCACAAGATGACCAAAAAGAAATGCAAGAAATTAACTGTTTTCAACCATCAATGGCTGTCTATAATGTTGCAGCTCACATCTGGTAGCATTGGACTTCCCTAATTCAAGTCAAAGAGAAAGGCAAACAAAATAAGGATTAGCTTCAGTTGCTATACACAAGTTCTCTTGGAACACAGCAAACATATAAATTTAAAGCCTCACTCCTTTGATTACTGCAGCAACTCACCCCCAAACACAATCCTGGATATCTCCAGACAGAGCCAGAAAATCCTCTTGAAATCTTAATGGCTTCTTGGACTTCTTGAACCTAATGAGCTGTTCCAAATCAGCACCAGAAGTACTGAATGAAACACAGTAAAAGGCAGCTAGGCAAAGATCCTCCACCTATATTTGTTGGAATTGTCTTCTCAATAATAGAGATTAGAAATATAGTGACATCTGTCAGGAGAAAAAAAGAAAGTTGTTGGAGGAGGTGATTAAGGATGTGGTCTGAAGTTTACTGACAAAGTATTTTCTTCTTTTTTAAATCCAATTAGAAGTAAAAGCTACACCATCTAACCAGAAAGTATGGTTGCTGCCATCATGTTTTCAAAATGAAAATTTTAAGTAAGCCCTTTTTCACTGCCAACGCCCAAACTATATACTTGGACATAATACCTCATCAGACTGCATCATTCTTAGTAACATTTTGGTCTCACATTTAAAGCATTTGGTTGTGCTTCCTAGCTGTCTGAGTAGCTTTCACATTAAGGTATTTTAAAAAAGGGGGGGGGGAGATTTGGTCTACCTGACATTACTGTATAACTTGAATGGCTATTTATGTATTTTCCTTTTCCACCTAGAAGAGGAAAAATATAGAATGGATATAAAGAGAGATGGGAGACAAAGGACATCAGAAATAATGAATGGATTATTTTTTAAAAGATAGGTATTTGATTTTCTAGAAATATAATTGCTGAATAATATTATTTGCTTAAATCCTTTGTACCTTGAAACTCACTTCGTTACTAAATCATCTGTCTTCAGATGTCTATGAATGTGTTTCTGTAAAATGATTGTACTTATTGTTCCTACTTGCTTAAATAATTCTACTTAATATCAAATGATTATCTTTCCTCACTATTAAAGCAACCTGGGGCAATAAAGAGGAGGATAAAGAATCTGTTGTTATCTTCAACAGGCATCAAGATTCATAATTTTACAACTATACCCAGCACTTTTTTCTTTTTATCTACTTTTAAATAGGCCATTAAAACATTAATAATTTCAAAATCATGTCATAGATGTTCACTGCTGTTTCTCATAGCCATTTCTTAAAGCAATATAATAAATATCAACTGTGAAACAGAGAGGAGTAAGAAACAAAATAAAACAATACTTTTGACTGAATAACTTCTTGCTGCATAACATTTATAATTTTATAAAAAGAGGAGGAAGAGAAGTATTAGCATGTACAAAATATAGAGAGAAATTGCAGAAAAAACATTGAAGGATTTTTCATCTTTTCTTTCAATGCCATATCATTTTTGGACATATAAGTCAAGGCCTGCAAGTCAGCCTGATGTTCACTTGAACAGTCTCTGTGGAAGGAGGCAAAGAGAATTTTCAAATTCAGCTACAAGTATTTCTTTGTTCACATAAATATTGGGAGGAACATCTTGGGCAGATTCTACAGCCAAGACCAGGCACATAAACAAATGTACACATTCATTAAGCTCCTGCATGGAAAGATGAAATTTGTGTCAATCAAGATCCTAGTGTTATGGGAAAAATGCTCACTATAAGTAAAGAACCAGAATATTTGGAGAAAGATGCAACCAAGTATGTTTTATTGACATGCATGTCTGTTTCAGGTTTCAAATACACACAGTTGTTCAGTATGATGAGCAATTTACTCAAGGCTGAGCAGGCAAGCAAAGTAACATACATCATAATCTCTGAAGATAAGGCTTGGTTTCATAGGACATGCAGGAAATTTCATAGGACAACTGGTTAAGATTCAGTTCAGAGAGCCAAGAAAGGTTCATCAGCCAATCCAAGGATGAAAGTTTCAGGTTTCTTACAGGGGCAGAAGAGACAGAATGACACACCAGAAGAGGAAAACAGAGGGTTGTTTTTTCCCCAATAAGGAAACATGGGTCAAGGCTGCCTCTTAAATACGGCTGGCTGTCTTTAATTAGGGAAGATATCCCCTTGCTTGGCAAGAAGCCTCATTGAGATCCTTGCTCTGTTCTGTACTCTCTTCACTGAGTCTGAGGCCTTGGAGGATGTACTTCATTAGTCATCACTTGACTAATCCAGCTGTTCTGATGGTGCCTCTGTTTGATGACCCTCAAGTGATTCCTGGGTTGTTGTCTCCTGAGGATGACATTCCACTGGTTCAGCTAGAGCATCCTTTTCACACAGAGTCAGCTGTATCCTGGGCAATAACAATGCACACTACAGTGATCCTTGGGCTCCAGGCCAAAAGGATGCAAAAGTGCCCTGAACTGAGCAAGACTATTGGTTATATACCCTTAGAACTGTTACAGTGGAATGATAAAGAAAGCAATGCAAATCATATTATGACTTCTACAATCAGAATGTAGGCCTTGGAAAAGCATTGGGATGGCACTATAACTACAGAGATCAGAACTGTGCAGGCAATGGGTTTCTTTATCACACTCTATGAAAATGAAAGCTGAATTTTGAAGAAGCAGGACAGAAAAACTACTGATGATTTTGAATGTTGGTGTCGAAGAAGACTCTTGAGAACACAATGGAAAATGATGAAAACAAACACCTGGGTCATCAAACAATTCAATCCAGATTTTTCACTTGAAGCACAAATGACCAGGCTCAAATTATAATATTTTAGACATATTATGTGAAAACTGAGATCTATTTATCTTGTTGCTAAGAACTGATACTGTCCTGATGGCATATAATCAACCACTATAAGTCAACCACCATCAGTATATAATCTAGTAGCATAGATTTTATGTACTAAAATAGATTTTTATATCTTTTCTTTTCAATATCCTGTTTTGCCAAAAAGTTTCTTTCTTCTTAGTTGCTATGTATTAATCCTGAAGATCTGCAGTCGTTAAAATTAATAATGAAAGACTGTCCATGTAATAAGCTTTTATTTTTCTTGGAATATCTACGTAAGTCTAAAATTGAAGAATGAGGCAATCATTCTATTTTCTGTAGACCATCTCACTGTATCTCAGGATTACAGAAATCCATTATTTTCCATTTATGGTCATCACTGACCAGATCAATAAAACTACAGTTACATCCATGGTAAGGGACAGAAATACAAAGGAAACCCACAGATTTAGATCTGAGGCTTGCATGTTAAGTGTGCTGGATGAGTAAACTCAATACCAGTTTCAGTACTCCAACTGTTAACACTAAGATCTTAATACTTCTCAAGTTGAAAAGTATTGATGATTATGAGTCAGACATCTTTTACTTTCTTAAGGTCCAGGAACACAACTGGACTATTGAATTGGAAGATATCTGTTCAGTTTTCTATACCTGAAAACCAAGAAAAATTAAAGGATCTTGGAAAATTATCAGTGGCTCCTTAAGATCAGTAAATATGATAAGCGTCTCTCAAGAACAGCTAAACTATTGCTGCAATCTAGAACTCAAAAATCCAGAAGGCTAGTCCATACTCCACATGATCAAAGTATATTCCCAAAGACAACGATCAGAATCTTTTTCAGTATATAAAGATTCTGTGGAATTTGTATTTCAATGATAAAGAAGCCATTGTTCAAAATACTGTATATTAAAAGAATGTTTGAAAACTGCTTTGCTACAAAATGACAACTGTATCTGACAGAATACTTATTAAGAGTTGTTGTTGAAGAAAAACTTACAATTAAGCTTTGTTCCAAAATCCATTAATCACCATTAATCAGCAGTTATTATAAAGGATTTTGACAGGATGTCATTTTAAGTAATAATTATTTTCATGCTGGCGTTATCAAAAGTTATCTTCCCATCTCACTTTCTTCTGGTATAAGTTAGATAAAAAATAACCTGAACTCTATGGAATACATAGGAAACTCAACTTCTTTTTTGTGTGTCCTCATCCATACCATAAGGAGAAGACTGAAACAAGCTCAGTCTTCATGAGTAACAATCTTTGGTGAAAAAGGCATAAATAATAATTTACAATTGGACAACCTCTGAAGAAGCATGGACAAGTTACAACTCTAATTAGTAAAAATGTATCCATTGAATGACAAAACTACTAAACAAAAAATTGAATGGTGGGAATACCATCAAAGCCATTGATACATGGGCCATACCTATGATATGATAAACTGCTGGAATAAGAAAACTCATGACTATTCACAATGCATTACATCACCGCAGTGATATTGATAGATTATACCTGCCCCACAGAAATGGAGGCAGAGGTTTACTTCAAATCAAACAAACTGTCAAAGAAGAAAAGTATGAATTGCCTGGTTATAAAAAAACAGCTAAAAACATGCACTGATGCAAGTTAAAAACTGGAACTTACGAAATGTATAAGAAACAAAGCATGAATATTGAAATAATGTAATAAAAACATAAACAGAAAGCTGGCAAAGAAAAGCTGTACATGGTCAATTTCTCTGAAAAGATTGATAAAGATAAAATCTGGCAATGGCTTACAACTGGAACATTAAAAAAAGAAACTGAAGTCTTGTTTTGGCTGTTTCAGAGCAAGCAAAGTAGCAATAATGGTGCACTAGAATATCTGCAGGAAATACCACTTATCTGCAGGCAAGAACTGGAAGGACCACAAAATATTGAATTCAAACAGACAAGCATCTGCCACACAACACCCCTGACTTAACAATTGTGTAAGAAAGACAAAAAAGATAGATGTGGTAGATAGACATAGCAGTACCTGGAGACACCAGAAGAGAAGAGAAAGAATTTAGAGAAAATATATATTTGGTGGAATTCCAAACCACTTGGAGCACCACTTAAATACCATTGTCATTGACAAAATCACCATCAGTCAACTGCAAAATACAGCTTTATTTGGAACAGCTTACATCCAGTGACAACACCTTCAATATTATTGAACAATAATACCTGCCTATCCCAGTTTCTTGGAAAAGGGTTTTGCTGTTCAATCGCGCAGTCGTGTCCGACTCTTCGTGACCCCATGGACTGCATTACGCCAGGCCCCCCTGTCTTGCACTGCCTCCTGGAGTCTTCCCAAGCTCACACCCAT
>JANHZU010004947.1:82832-99749 GCA_032468055.1 Acrochordus granulatus | reverse complement strand
TGCCTGTTTTTTAAACTTTGTTGCGATGCAATTACCCTGGACGACTGAGAGTCTTCACAGACTCCTCTTGGATACTAATACTAATATAGTATTAGACATAAATTAGTTCAACGGTATAACCATATTTCAAAACAGTAGCTAAATTTTTAACCTTGTTGAAAAATGTACTAGATTCTATTTGTGAAAAAGAGCTATACATATGTCCCAAGCAAACCTCACTTTGCTAAGGAATTCCATTTTGTAAAGACCACAACAGAAAATAAGTGGCTAACATATCTGGTCAAAATTAATTTGCAAAATGATAGATCAAACCTTTAGTCACAACTTCTCTGTAAGAAATATTCCATTCTAGGGAATGGAGATAAAGATCTTACCCTATGCAAGAGGAACCTTTCCTTTGTAATGGAGGAAATATGATGTGTTCAAATAAAATTAAGTAATTTCATCAAAATGTCTTAAAAATAAAAATTTAATAAAATTAAGAAAGGATTAAATTCAAATAACATGTCTTCTCACAGCTATTCTTTCAATAATTTTAATTCCATTCAACCTCTTCCACACGCTTTTTTAACAATCTATTAAAATAATATAATCTATTAAAGTTCCTTCAAATTCACTGTCTCTTTAACAATTTTATTTAAGCTGATAAAAAAATTCAGCATAGCAGACTCCAATTTTATTCTACGAACACATTTTTCCGACAGGCAGTGTTATAGACATAATGTCAGCATTTGATTCTATTTCCTAAGTTTGTTTATAGACAAGTTAGAAATTACATCTTCAAAAACCAGATACATCTGTCTGATTTATTTATTTGCCGCCCTTCTCACCAAAGGCAACTCTGGGCAACTTATATCACATTTACTCAAGACCATTTATGGTATTTAATGCTGCTTTAACTTATAAAAAATCGAGTTCTTTCCTACTTTATAGTTTTTTATTAGTTTAGTTTTATGATATGAATGCAGTTAAACTTTGTTGCCCATTATGTCAGAAAAGCACCTGTCTTACTTTATATTGACATAATGCTTTCTAATACCACAATGGGTCAATTTAGCAAGGGGATCAAATGGAAATTATAAAAAATCAAAATTATTATTTTTCCCTTAAAAAAACCAAGGATGTAACCTTGGTGTTAAATGAACTAACACCAAACTTTATATATTTCGGTTTTTCACACTTTGGCTCACTGGAAAGCTTTATGACTATTACACATACAGAAAAATGATTGTTTCAAGTTTTTTTTTCAAATTAGAGGTTATTGCACTCCAGTAGCTTTTAAACTCTTTGAAGCTAAGCTATTAACATATCTTCTTTACAGAGTTCAGCTGGGCCCTCTGTCTGATTTATGCCCCTCTGGAGGTCATTCCATCCACCAACTTTTTAAAGCTTTTTTCAGATACTGTCTCTCAAATATTAGGCTGTGATTGGAAGCAATCATGGTGAAGATAAAGATCAAGATATAGTCATCCATACTAAGTTACTGTTTAAGACTGTATCTTTTCCCAACAGAACTAATGGTGGATATAAAACATAATGGAAAGAAATGCTATTTACAACTTGGGTTTCTTCCCTCAGTTTTTGTGGGTGATGAGTAGATAAGAAGTCTCCTGAGACAGCATATAATACATGTAGAACAATAATTTGATCTTGCATGAATTCCAAATCTTCCTTTTCGTGAAAGTTGAAGATATTCAGTGATAATTTGAAGTTTATCTTTCACAGATAGATATTCCTAGGCACCCTCCTTCAGCTCTCCCAAATTAAAGTCTCTCCCGCAAGATTCAGTATATATTCTACAGAACTTCTGTATTTGTGACATATTTATTCACCCATCATTTCCAAGGTTATTAGTCTGTAAATATCAATTTTTGCCAGCTTACAATATTTAGCTATCACCTCTTCCACAATTCATAATGAAGCCAAATTTAGTGAGCAGCACAGAACAATGGGAGGTATTTTAACAACAGTATAAGTGTTAAATGGGCCAGAAATGGTTTATATTTATATTCTCTATTTTGATCCTAGTTGCTTTTTTATAGTCTTTGTTTTACATTATCTTGGATAATGATCATTTTAAAATAACATATAATTACTATTTTAATGTAAGAAGGCATTATTTTAGTGCAGTTTTAACCAGTTCTATAGTGTTTTATAGATTAGAATCACTATGTGTTTTTGGGGTATATGCATGTGTATATACTCATGTTAAACATTTATTATGGATCTGTACAGCTTGTAAAATTTGTTTTTTACTCTATACTGTGAAGTTTGTAATTAATTGTATAGCTTTTATGTTATACTGTATAATGGTCAAAGACTAAAATATTGATTGAAATAAATTTCTGGAATTGTAATTGCATAGGATCAAAGAATCAGTGTATTTATAGAACCAACTATAAATTAATAAAAATACCAACTTTGGTCCATGAATAAATACTAACTTGGGTCTGTGTGATTTACTTATATACCTTTGGTGTCCTCCAAATGCCATAAACTCTCTCAGGATTGCCAAGCAGCTCATCCAGCATGTTAGAAGATACCAGTTTAATAAAGTTTCAATTATCTGCATGCCTATCCACTTTGGGGCAATAATCAGAGTGGTGAATCTCTATCAACAAAGAGTTAAGGTTATTCCAGAAATACCCTACTAATGATCACAGAATGGCTGCTACCTGAGATGACATGAGTGGAAAGAGACCATAGGGAGAGATCTCAGGGTGTTCCATATCACCAAGCCTAGCCTTATGTTAGGCTGCTGTGGGCAGCACCATAAAACACTTTAACCAAGGTGGGAAATTAGTGGTCAATCTAATTGGTTCCTGCACAGAGAACTGAACACTCTATTTTGCCTCTCCCTTCAGGCAACAACATGTCTTGAGAGAGCCTTAAGATCACATCCATTATAGTCTACAACTTAACAATATTGTCCAGGATGTTCAGTTTAATTCACTGGTATCTGTTAAATGGATTATAGGGCTTAGATTAGCTTAGCTGTCATAGAAGAATATATTTTGTAATTTGTATTTCCTCTGTTCTTTCTACACAGGAAAACATTTCCACCTAGAGACCTTTCTCAGAATGTCTAGACACAAAACAAATGCAGCAAGATGTGTCACTGTATTGAAGCATCAGCAGCATAAATATGTTGCATTTTACTCATTTACCTAAGCAGTAAAATCAGTGAAGATTAATCTGAGGAATTTGATACATTTAAAGCAATGATATGATCTTAGATAATATCAGAACATATGAGAGATGCTTTTTGAAATAAAACATAAATTAAGCACCCTCTTTTCTTCTTAGAAAACAAAGAATGCCAAGTAAAATTATTAAGAGATTTAATGGTCAATTCATAACACTGAAAAATGCATATACTTCCATTTTTCATATTTGCTATGCTGAAAGAAATATTTTTGTTACTGTGCTCCCTGGAATGGGTGTTGCCTTAGCAGCGCATTGGCAATTGATAGTGAAGTCACATATGCTGATTTTATTGGAGGATTGCTCTCTCCCCCTCAAGCTGCAACTGTAGGAATACTTCTGATAAGTAATTCACATTGAAATGCAATTAAATAAATATGCACAGGAATTGACTTCATATTTATTCATCCTTTCCCTTCCTCCTAAAAGATGTATTCCATCTAACTCATGCTTTACCAGGACTATGGGGTATTCTCTAGTTCCCCACTTATAACAAAGAAAACTAATTTATGCAGCTTTGAAGTCTAATTTACATGGTTTCCTTTCTTTCTCTGAAATCACTCCATAAGCCTCTATAAATTTTCTTTTTTTAAAAAAGTGATACTTTAGTTTGTAATTACCTCCACACAGTGAATTTCACACTTAGGACACTTAGAATGTTTGAACCAAAATGAAAATAGCTCCTGCCCTTTCTCTCTCTCTCTCTCATTTTGTAACAAGCTATTCAGAGTTTACCTATATTTGATACAAAAATGATCCAGTAGAGTCTCAAATAAAATTGAGGAAAGGAAAGCTTTTGAGGAAAGAGGGAAAAAACCTCCTCAGGTTTGGACACAACTATTCCAGCAATGTTGTAGTAAGAAAGCCAGTGACAAAACTGAACTTCAGCTCATCTGAAGCTGTCGCTAAGCCTTTTATCAGACAACAGCAGACAGCTTTCTGATAAAGGCGATCAATAATGTGATTATGATAGAGCATACAAGATGTCACAAAAATCTCTGAAATTCAAAACTTTTCAGTCCTGACTGGTTAAGGCCAGCCAGTAATCCAAAGCAGCTACTGGCTGTAAACATTTTGTAATTATTGTTAAGGATTGAAACTGACCTTATCAAGAGCCAGTGTTGTCTAAAGACACTTCCATGGCATGACTATACACTGAAGCACACGGAACACTGTTACCTTCCCACTAATGTAGGTAGTTCCTATTTATATACTTGTATTTTGCATGCTTTCTAACTGCTAGGTTGGCAGGAGCTGGATTGAATAACGGGAACTCACCCCATTACAGAACAAAAATTAAGCTAGCTGGCAACAACTGTATACCAAGTATGTCAATAAGAGCATTCCTATTTTTTAAAACTTTTCCCATACTAAGATATGCTATGAAGATGTGCTGCACTTACACACTTAACATCAATTAAACCCTTACAAAAGAGTTTTTGTAGAACATATTAGCCTCTCTCATATGTTGGTTGAACAATGAGTTATAAGCATTCATGGTATTTCATGCAACACATGTGAATCAGATTAGAATATTTATATCATATTACAATAATCCAAATCATTATTACTATAGTAATACTGGAATCCTAGGTACGAGGATTCAGAAGTCAATCATACTAAGTTCAGTGAGACTTGTTCACATGTAGAATCGCCAAGATTATAATCTTCAGCCATCATTAATGTCTTGTAACCTACCAACCATGTTTAGTTATGATAAAGCTAATTTCTGACTTGAAATAATATGTGACAATAAGATTTTGGGCAGTGCTATGTAGCATAGTATTGTGCATGTGTTCATCTGTACATACAAACTTTTGAGAACCAGATTAATAAACCAGTTTGCTTTTCCCTGGTTAATCATTCCTGGATCATTTTAACTGACCCTACCAACTTAGTCTGTCCAGACACAAGAAAGCAGAGGCATCTGGAGAAAACCTTTTTTTTTTCTTGCCATCTCTATCCAGTGGTTTTCTATTTGGGGTTTCCTGGCAACCCTCAAGTATTCATTAAATATTAGTACAGTGCTTCTCTGGCAGAGAAACTTAAGCCACAGAAAGACATAATACTGGATGGTGGAACCATATTTTCTTTCTTATTTGGGTGCAAAGCAAAAAGATGCAGGCAGCTCATTGCCTCCAGAGCTTCCTGACAGAATAGCCAGAAGAAATAAGGCATTTCAATAGCTGATGACTTTATACCCACATATGGTTGCAAACTGAAGATTGTTCAGAATTTTCTTAACTTATACTCTTCCCCGTGAATGCTATCCCTAGTTCAAGTTATACAAGGTTTTCCTTTATAGTATCTTCTTGTACTAGATCCAATTTCATTTTTGATGCTATTCAGTTGAGAAAGTATGTTAGATTGGGAAAGAATTTGAGGGCTTGTGGGAATGGATGGAGAAATCAAGGTACAAGTAAAGACTTTATCAAACTCTGTATTTGTGAATTGCATAAGCATCACAACGTGGGAGGAAATGAAGAAGGGGCTGGACCGGTAGGGCCACAATCACAGAAGGATTCTTTTAATTAAATAAGAAAATGTGTGGAGGATTTTAAAAAAAATGCATGCACCGACCAAACTGTCCATCTATTCCAAACTATGGGTTGGAACTACAAACATGTTTTTTTCTCGATCTCTACTAAGAAGTGGCTAGGGAATAAAACCCAAACTCTCTTCCTCACCTTTCCTCCTTATGCTTCAAGTATACCGTCTTCCACCATGTTAAAAAAAAATGGATCACCTTAAAGCTCTTTTGAGATAAATTTCACGAATGTCACCTGCAGCGAAGGAAATACGAAATATGACGCCTAAAGTTAAGCTCATATTTCTAACACATTAAGCAGCCCTAGGGTCAGAATCTGAGAAATGCTGACTACGGATAGGGCTTACCTCTCCCGCCCCGCCATGAAAACGGTGAGCTTCCCACAGACGTACACAGAAGAGGGGGCCCAAAGCTCGCTGCCTCCCCCGTCTCCCCAAGCCCGGTTAGAATTGAGAGGCCGCCGAGAAGCGGGGGGAATAGAGAAAACCATGGAGACCCCACGTTTTGAGCGCTGCTCTCCCTGAGGCGCGGCTGCCGCGAACCCCCATTTTCTCCCTCCGCGTATTCAAGCCCGCGCTCGCGGGGAACCTCTAGTGGACGGAGGAGGCGGCGCAGCGAACCCGAGCCGATTCCGGCGTGCAAATCCCTCCCCAGGCAGCCGCGTCTGCCTAAGGAGCCGTTGGAGACCGGGCCGGTGCCTTCCCGCCCTCGTCGCACGCGCCGCTCCTCGAGTGCGAAAAGCCCGGCGTGCCCGCTTCCCCCGGCCTCCCCTCAACAGGACCGTACGAACGTCCGCAGCCGAAATTCAACCGCCTCGAAGTGCCATTTTTAAAAGGGGTGCGGGGGTCCCTGTCTCCTTTCGCGCCGTCTTCGCCTTCTTTCGACCGGCGAACTCGGGTAAACGATGCCAGTTAAGTTTCGCCTCTGCTCGGAACCAAAATGGTCGTGAAGAAACGGAAAGAGTACCGTGGGGCGCCGAGAGATGGAGTTTTGAAGGAGAAGGCGGGGGCCCAAGACAAGGCGCCTTTTAAAACGGGTAAAGAAAAGAAAAAAGGAAGAAAATCCGAGGCGAAAGGTACCCTCTCCTCTCCTCGCCTTGCCTTACCTGCCCGACGCCTGGATTCCTCTCGCCGCCGCGGAAACAGACGGAGCTGGGTGTCACGCAGATAGACACGCACGATCGGCGGTCGGCTTCTTTCTAATTCCACAGTTCCTTTCGATGTTGATCAAGGAGAAAAAGGCAGACCCGGAGAGCAATCCTCGCATGGGAAAACCCGCGGACAACGTCGGGGCAGCTGGGAGAAAGCAAGGCGGGGATCTCCCGGCTTTCCAAGTTGGTTTGGATCTTTCAGTTGGGCATTTTCCACAAATAAATCCCCCGAGATGCGCAATCACAAAAAGCAAGGGGGGCAGAATGAAAGAAAAGGCTTCCTGAACAAGAGCCGCTTCCCCTTTTCCTCGTTATCCAAGAATCCTTCAAGAAAGGGGGAAAAAAGGGGGGGTCTTGTCTCTCCTACTCCAACCTCTCCTCTTCCTCTTTTAGGAACGTGTTTTAAGGAGAAATTCTGACGCGCCCCGAGCAAAACGCTTCTCACCAAAGCTTTTGCAGCGCGGTCCGCTTGCAAAGATGTTGCTGTTAGGTGGAGGAAACTTTCCGGTATAGGAGGAAACAGCGGCGCCAGCAAGAACATCTAGCAAGCCAGACAAGCAACCCTAGATCTAGGTGAGGATGGGCGGGCGCGCGTGTGCACGAGCGGCTCCTTCCTGGGCTCGAACGCGCGCCGTGAAAGTCCCGCAGAAGCGGGTGGGAGGGTTCATAAGAGAGAGAGAGAGGAAAAATGCAAAATAAAACAATGCATGCAACAGACCGGATCAGCGACTCTTTTGTAGTTAGAGCATCAGAACCAGCCTTTTCTTCCTTTTGCTCCCAAGTCAGCCAGCAATTCCGCGGCTGCGAGCTCGCTTCTCACCAACCACTACACCGAAGAGGAGGCAAAGAGCCGGCGTTTAACTCTTTCCCTTCCATCCTATCCACTTCCCCGACGAAAGGAAGGAGTCTCTTCCGCCAATTCGCGTTGAAACTCGGGAGAGGCCCGCATTTCTCGGAGTGAGCGTTTCCCCGACAGCAGCGCCTCTTATCCTAGGGTGACCTGATTTGCAACAGTAGGGAAGGAGGCGCGGGAAACGCCTTGGTGGTAAGTAAGAGCTCCGTGGCTGTTGGTAAGCGTCGTCTTCTTTACCGCTTTCACTTTTTAGCAGCCGCTGCTATTAAGGAATGGGTGGGAGCAGGTGGGATGCTCAGTTGGCGCAGGGAAAGGAAAAGCCCAGTATTTGGGAAGCAGCCATCTCCAGGGCTGTGCGATTGCAATCCGGCTATATGCAGAAGCATATCGGGATACGCGTAAAGGATCGGGGTGCGTGAGTCAGTTCTTGCCTTGCGAGATGGCAGGGTGTTGGAAAATCCGAATCGTCTTTTTTTTTCCCCCCCCCGCAGATAAAAGGAAACGATGCACGATCAGATTGATTTCTCTATCGGAAAAGACTGGGTACAACCTCCAGCCTAATTCTGAAATCAGCAGAGTTCAATCCGAAGAAAGCCCTAGTGGGGCTAATAAAAGGATTTGATTACCCACCTTTCGAGTCCTGCTGTTCATGGAAATGCAGAATGTTTGCCAGATGTGCTTTTACTTGCAGCGTCTTCTGCAGCTAAAGAAGTCTTGCCTGAAGCTTCACCCAGTGCTGAGTGTGCTCATTTTAGAGTAAATCTCATTGACTTTACCAGTTACAGATGTTCTTCAGAGTAAATCTGGCTAGGTGGGCTATAAGAAGAGATCCTGATTAATCTCAGATCCCCTAGTGGTGAGATCCCTGGAGCTTGCTTGGTTCCACACAATTATTTTCTGAGTGAAGGAGAAAAGATGCTACACATTTGAATGTTAAAAAAAATAAGCAAATGTTAATTGGAAGGAAGGGATGTATTTCAATCTATGAATGTACTTTCCAGATATTTTGTTTACATCTAGGTTTGTCATGCTGATTGCAGCTGATGGCAGAAGGCTATTAGAAAGGTGAGAATTAAGAATAGAAATTCCTGTCAGATAGTGCTGATTTATAAGTGCCAGTAATCCTTATTATTGGACATATTAACTTGGTCTGCAGGGAGTTATAGTTCAGTGATATCCACAGATTTCAAATTCCTGCCTTACTAAGCCAGAAAATCTTTTGTTGTCTCAGGTCAATGGGGTATGAAATATGCTTTTTAAGAGATTTTGTACACATTCATGTACCATGAAGATAGTGTTGATTCCTAAGCACAGAGATGGACCTTCTCCACAGTGATTTGTCTCCAACCTTATCCTTCAAGTATTCAAGCAATGCTGCACACATTGTGGTTTGAGAGACCTCCCCAAAAGGTACATATAACCCATTACGAAAGTTATGATGACTAACCCCTTCAGGTCACACGACTGCATTTTGGATATTCTGTAAGCAATCCACACTTACAGCCATTTGCAGTGGCCCATGGTCCATATGATTTTAATTTACAATGTGTACTGAAAACTGGCATGTACTTCTGGTTTTTGGCAAAATGCCCCATAGCAAACATGGTTGTTCGCTTAACAACCATGGTGTTACCTTAGCTGCTGCGTTCACTTACTGTTCACTGCAAAAAAAGATTGTAAAATCGGATTGGTCATATGATGATCCATTTTAGGATGGTCACTACTTATGATAGTCGTAAGTTGAGGACTATCTGTAAACTTGAACTTTCACATAATGTGTCCAAAGTATGACAATCCAACCTAGTTGTTTGTGGTTTAAGTGAGAACCCTGAACTGATTTGTTCTATGATCCAATTGTTTTTAAGATATATACACTATTCTCTCTAATCCTAGAGTTCAAAATGTCAATACTCTACCCTGCTTCTTCAAAGTCCAGTTTTCACTTCCATAGAGCATCACAGATAAAGCCATTCCCTGTGTAATTCTGCATATCAATAGCTGTTCCAAGAACTTCATTCCTATTCTATCATGTTCTAGTTTGTGGCATATTTCCTGGCAATTGGTTCCTTTACTGTTGATAGTCAATCCTAAAAGGCAGAAGTTATCTGTTTCTTTTTTACCACTGCATTATGCTTACTCATGTTTAATTTAAGCACAATGTACTTAATTTATGGGTGTGCATGACTCACTGAATCATAAATTAACTGTAAGGGTTGAATTTACACAATATGTTCAACTAAAATATGGTTGTTAATTATGGTTCGGTGTGTCATGCAATCAATATCTTCAAACTAAACTTTCTGATACCCCTTTTCTCCCTCCTCAGTTTATTTCTCAAAATGTCCTTCTAGCAACTAGCAGCTGGATGTAAACGTTACAACTGGAATTCTAAAATTGTTGGGTATTTCTGTTTAAAGTACTGTATTTTGCATCCCATCATGAGAAATGACTGAGTGTGTGCAAAGGTGTTTCCTTAAAGCTGAGAAAGTATATTAGCAAGCCATGACTGAAAATTGTGTTGGCTTTGAGAGAATAGAAAGGTGCCCTCTGAGTTTCTGATATCCTGGCAGTTTTCATTTTAAACCCATTTTTTGTTTCTAATAATCTGGAAATGTAGAGGATGGAAAACAGCTATGTCTCTCTGTCTCAGCTCCAAATGGCTATAATATGATTGAAAAACAACCCCAAGTAGACTTAACTGATAACATTCACCCTTCTGAAATTCCTTCAGAAGCTCCTATAGCTCGTTATTATCATTAGTAGAGACGTGGTGGCCTAGTGGTAAGACACTGGGTTTGTCAGCCAAAAGCACAGCAGCGCAAGTTTGACATGCGAAATGGGGTGAGCACCCAGTACCTGCCCAATATACTGCCAACCAAGCAGTTTGAAAGCATACAGAATGCAAGTAGATAAATAGGTATCACTTTGGTGGGAAGGTAACAGCATCTGTGCGCTGTGGCATATAGTAATGCCAGCCACATAACCACAGGAGTTTTTAGACAACACTGGCTGTTCAGCTTTAAAATGGAGATGAGCATACCCCTAGAGTTGGCCACACCTGTCAGGGGAAGCCTTTATAGCTCATTAGTTCTTTTTTGATGTGCTTCTGGTTCATAATTAATACAGGTTTGGTTCCATTCAGTCCCAATACAGCGGTAGAGTTTGACTTCTGACAGTTTTGTGGAGGTAGGCTAAGAATGATCAGAGACAGAGATCCTTTCAAGGAAGAGTGATATGAGTGTGGCCACACCATCTTTTGACACTGACTAATAGGAAGAGGCAATCTCAGGTGGTTCTGTGGAGTACCGCAGTTCTTAGGGCAGGCAGAGCATTTACTGAGTGCAAATTACAATGAATTCAGCATAGCATACCTGCAAATCGGTGATGAGTCACTGAGAAAGGGGAGGCAAGCTTTTAATGCAGGGAGCTGGGTTCTTCCATCTTTTCTTTTAAAGAACTCAAGAAAGGGAAATCTTTCACAGTACTGTGTCTTACGTGAGGAGTCAACGAATCAAACAGGGAAGATCATTTCTTCTTATTTATCAGGTAAAAAGGTAAAAGTTTCCCCTGCCAGTCTTCTAGGGGTAGTGCTCATCTCCATTTCCTAGCTGAAGAGCCAGCGTTAGCTGAAGACGCTTTTGTGATCATGTGGCCAGCATGACTATACACCAAGGCGCACAAACCTTTCCCACTGATGGCAGTACTTATTTATCTACTTGCATTTTTACATGTTTTCTAACTGCTGGGTTGGTAGGAGCTAGGCAGACAATGGAAGCTCGCCCCATTACATTGCTGCTTTTGGGTCTCAAACTCGAGCTGCTGACCTTCCAGTTGACAGCTCGGTATCTTAATCTGTCTGGCATTATGAACTTGAGGACAGAGTGGAATATAAAACAAATATTATTGTATTGCTTTGAAGATGTCTTCAGTTTCTTATATACCATTAGCCACGGTTGCATTGAAGAATACTTCTTTTGAAGAAAGACTGTCCTGTCCTTTACTTTTAGCAAGCTATTTCCATCAATATCCTGTCACAACATACAAGTTGACTTTGTTTATTCTTCTGATAAAGAAATTGAAATTTAGATCAGGTCTCACTATCTCACCAGAGTTCAGCAAAGTGTATCCTTCCCTTTAACAGCCCTTTTAGTTGGCAAACTGCACAGAAATATGTTTTCAGAGTATACAACTCAAGCCAGCTTTTTCTAAAAAAAAAAGATGAACTCATTTTATTTATTGTAAATAAAATTCTCAACAGAACAAAACATGTCTGATGAAGTACCACAGTGCCTGAAATCAAAAATGAAGTGATAATGTTAATTCCCAATGTACCCCAAATGATCTCATAATCAGGTGTGGGATGAAGAAAGATTCATTGCAAATCACAAAATACATTTCTTCAATATCTTCAAGCCCACTTTAAACGCACACTCTGAAACAACTTACAGTATACAGTTTTTAGTTCCTTCAGATTACTTGAAAAGCTAAACAGATTAAGAAAATGTAATCTGAATTCCCCATATTGATGAGTGTCCTGCAGTAGAAGCCATTCACCATTATTCATGTGAGCTGCGGTGGCGCAGCGGATTAGTGCTGCCAGGTATGTCCTCCAGAAATGGCCGGCACTCTAGCAGTTTCGATCCGCAAGCTCTGCATGACGGGGTGAGCGCCCGTCACTTGCTTCAGCTTCTGCCTACCCAGCAGTTTGAAAGTGAAAATGCAAGTACATTAATGGGGACCTCCTTCGGAGGGAAAAATTGCTGGTCGGCAAATCGATGGAGGAGCGACTCGGCGCGACGGAACACCAAAGTTGGTGCAAAAAACTTGCCCGTCCCAGGGGTGGAGCAGGAGTCTCAGAGGACGCCCCGGATATGAACATCACTGGTCAGCCAAGTGATGGGGTGGGGTAAAATGTACAATCACTAACCTATGTAAGCCGCCAAGACTCTTCAGAAATTGGCAGCATAAAAATATGATTAATAAATTCATAGTACATAATTTAAAATGCCAACTGCAAATAATTCAGAATATTTTATGATAGCTTCCCATGTAATTGCAAGCAGAACAGAGATTATGTGACCCCAAAACTATTGCTTCTGTGACATAAACAGTTATGTCTATTTAAATCAAACAGGAAAAATAAAATTGATCTAAAATCACATACTCTAAGCTGTTTTCATCCTAAGTTATTCCAAAAGAATATATATTCTTCAAGAATGAATCCAGTCCTTGCCTAAAAAGACACTTCGGCTTCAAACAGTATCATTCTTTTAAAAACTAGATCTTAAGTTATGGGGCAGCAGTTGATTTCCAAAGTCTGCCAATTTCCCAGCTACAATTCCAAATAAAAAATATCCCCCTTAGAATAAGCAACAGAGAAAAAGTATTATTTAAACTGTTTTTCTATTCTAAGTGTAGTAGGGAGAAATATTTTCTGAAGTAAATACTATTTAAATAACCTAGGTTTTCTATGACAAAAATAATTTTAGACCCTTTTCTGGGGATAATATTAAATAGTCTAAATCAGAATTGGTGTTTTGAGGGTCAATTAAAATGTCAAAACTGGTTGTTTCTGGTCAAATTCAATAATGTCTGAAAACTTACTGTACTTTCATTTGAGAGTAGTGGTATATCATGAATGAACAGATTCAGTTTTAAGAATCAGAAATGGCAATAGATTTGGATAGATGAGCTGAACTTAAACTGATTATTTGGAGTAAAATTAAACAATATTTTGCTTTGGGTAATTTTTGCCATATTGTGCCATAATAAAATACATATTCGTAAATTAAAAGTTTCAGAAGTTTGAGAAAATTCTTCCTTTCAATTTAAACTCAGGAAATCCAATTTCCAGTTAGAGAAATAGTTTTAATTTTTCAAACTTAAGTTTATATCAAGCAGCATAACTTTTATATTGGGTTGATTAATGGCAAGTTTTGTCCGCTGGGAACATAATAGGCTATCTTAAAAGCAACACCTCTTACAAATCCAATTAATTTTGGAAATATGAAATTCTTCCTCCTCTTCCTATATAAGTCACCAGAGAAGTATGGTACATGATAGCATTCCGATTCTGTTTTGATTGTTACGATCCTGCTACATTTACATAGCCGTGAAATCAATTTTGAAAATAAAGCCATTTTGATAACAGCAAATATAACAATTACATTAATTTATTTCTCTTTCTGTTCTACAGTAATTTGAAGAACTAATTTTATCCATATTTGAACATACAATCTATCAATGGTTATCTCATTTGGTTTCCCTGTTTTACTTTATCTGTTTGTCCACAGGGTTTTCCTTCCTTTGAAGTTAAGTAAATTAAATGTGAACAAATTAATTGTGCTTTATATATTGTTTATTTTATTTTACAGTTTCTGAATCCCAAAGATTCTCAGTGGTTTCTTCATCAAATAAAAGCTAAATAAGAAATAATTAGAGCCAAGTCTTTATAAATATCAAAAATTAACCATACATAGATAAAAAATAAAATTTGGTATAGATTTTCACCACCTTGAGATATTTGTAAAAATAATAAAGGTGGGAAATAAATAGATATCCATAGTCAACTGGGACCAAATACGCATTGAAATAAAATAGATGAAAAATGTTGGGGCTACACAAAGTATGACAGAGAAGGCTTGTCACTCTTACCCATATTCTGTATATCGCATGGGCTGGAAGACTTTAAGCAGGCCTTATCTGAACAAGTGGACCAACTGCGCAGCTTTAATTGAGATGTTGCCTGTTATATTCCAGCACTATGCCATTTGGGATGTTAAATGTAAACATGTTGGAGATTGGGTTATGAAGCCTAATATTGCCTGAAAGAGTATGAAAAAACAATACTGCAACCTATTTTCAACTGAAATGTGGTTCTGACAGTGCATTTTCTACCTCTCTCTATCGTGTGTTCTGATAAACATGAATATAATTCTTTTTATGTTAATATTGCAAATATTTTAAGAAATGGGTATCTTGATTAATTGAAAACTTTGCCTTAAATCTTTTTTGCATAATTAGAGCAAGTTCAGCAGAGAAAATAGTACATACAATTTTTAAGATTACAAAATATTTCTTTACTCATCAGCTTTCTTTATACTCTTTCATTTATAGGTTGTTACTTAACTGAAAAGAAACCTATTTTTTCAACGAACCATAGTGATCCAGAAGACATCATACTGATCAAGTAGCAAATAAAGGAAGGTACATAGTGCAGTCAGTTTCTCCCACAAATGTGAATATGTCTCAGACAGAACTAAAGTTCGTCATATAGACATCTGAGACTAAAGTCCATCACATATATTTTTCCCCTTTGTAAATAATATCTGTATGATTGTGCTGGAAGACGACAATTCTGTATAAAGCTATTGGAGCATAGAAATTGAATTCAAATCAGTTATAGCATAAGTTTTATGTTCAGAGGGCTGGCTTGAAAATGAGCATTTTGGTGATAGGCTATCATCTTTTCCTAAATGGGGTAAGTGAGTAAGATCCAGGAAAAATCAAGTCTTGCGATATAAACGAGATATCCAACTGAAACACATGATCCTTACTTAAATGTATGCTGTTAACAAGACCATGCCCTCTTTAAAATTATAAATTATGTTAAATTATCTCTCACAGACAAACACACAGAATAAGCCCCACGGATGATTTAACATCAGAATAGCAATTTGGGCATCATATAACTAGGTTGATAACTAACATCACCTAATCACCTACAACAAATCTTACAGCAAGTGTTAAGAGCTCCTTTTATAATCTATAGTGCATTAGAAACCTCTTTCCTGTGTAGCGAATGGCAAGAAATTTGTTCAGTTCATATATCAGTGTAAATGTATAAATGCATACTTCTCATATGCATACTAGAATACTGGATAAAATAGACCAACATTTCACATTTTAAATTAAAGTTCACAGCTAAAAGTAAAATAAGCACAAAAATACTGTACATCTATTAGGAAAAGTAAAGGCAAAGCTGCTTTATATGAGGAAATATACCTGAAAATGGTTAAAATGTGTTTACAAATATAAATATTTCATGCAGACTTTTTTAAATGGTGAAGGAAAGCAGAAATAGGCTTAGATTGAAGCTTAGAGTGGGAAAATAAGGAAGTAAAGAAAGTAAAATTGACTACTATTAGCCTGTGCTAAAGTATCTAAAATTGCTGGCTTATTGTTTAGTTCAACCAATTTTGGCAGACACTGTCATGTATTAATAGTTTACTTTGAAGCCATTTCCCAATCTGTTCTGTAAGAAAAGATATATTAATATTAATTATCCTCAAGTTCACCAATGCAATATCCTTCTTTTAAAAATAAAGAGCTTAATAGCATCAGTCATTTGGTCCTTTATTTATTGAATAAATATACAATTTGACTTCTTGAGGGAAACTGGTACAAGATTAAAATAGTGACTGTCTGTAAGCTTTTGCAGGCAGTAGTGCCCAACTGATTTGTCTGGACTCAGATTTTGAGTGGAATCAGATATGGTTAATAATTTGATAAGAGACCTCTTGGAAAATAGGGCTGAAACAGTCAAGCGTCTCTTGATTTATCAAGCTGAACTCAAAGGAGACTTTTATCCAAAGAATGTACATCTTCTATTAGCATTTTGGGATTCACTGCGTAAAGAAATGCACCAAAAGATGAGCAGTTCAACTGTTTTTACAATAATCACCATGAAGAGCATGCATATAACAATGTCCTCAGTTCATCTTTTAGAAATCTCCCTATTGCTCACCTTATCTAAATATTTTCAGCCTCATACATTGTGCTCCCAAACATATTGGGCCACAGAATTCCTTACTGTGGAATCCTGTCCTGGTTACGAATTCCTAGCCTGATCATTTCTAGGTTTTGTAGCCTACAGTGATTTAGGGCGTGTATGTAGAACAAACTAAACCAACATCAAATAAACCACCATATGACTTTGATGATGTTGAAGATTATGATGATGATCACGATATAGGTGGAAGAAATCCCTTGATTCCTTCAAATTTTTTAAGTGCATAAGATACAGATCGCATTGCATGTACAGTGGTGCCTCACAAGATGAGTAACTCAGAGGGCGAGAAACTCGCAGGACGAGCAAAAATTTTAATCAAAAAATATTCCGCTAGACGAGCCACGACTCACGAGACAAGGAAACTTCGTGCC
>JANHZU010004947.1:34060-55272 GCA_032468055.1 Acrochordus granulatus | reverse complement strand
AAACGTCTTCGACTTGAGAAAAATCCAGTCCAGATGCCTGTTTTTTAAACTTTGTTGTGGTTTGATATGTTTATATTATTATTTTATTGTGAGGCACACAGAATCACTTGCAGTGAGTTGGGAGGCAGATCAGTTTAATAAATAAACTGATAAACCAACCAACATATTTTCTCCAGAGTGGGTCAAAGCAAGCGTAAGATGCACAATTTTGTCAGACTCAAAAGAGAAGGATGGATTTGCTTTTCAAAAATTTAGACTATATTACACAGCAAACTCTTGTGGGTAGAATTTCCTAATGCTATAGAAGGAGCAAGTTTAGCTAATGGGCTTCATAGGTATCTGTGGTATAAAGAAATGACAGAAGACAAGAATCCGAAGGGTTCCTTAATTCTAAGTTTACAGAAAGAGAATCTTGCAAGTCTGAATGCGCCTCTGCTCTTCCCTCTGTTTATCTTTAGGAGAATTAGGGAAGATCGTGGCTGAGATGTTTTCTCAAATTACATTTTGATCTCAGACTCAACCTTTTTGTCTAGGTTGCAGCTCTTCCTCCTGTTTTTCAAGGTTACGCTGACACATAATGCCACTATGGCATATTTGTGGTCAAGAAATTGTCTACAGAAACCAGTTAGCAGTTGGACCCCCCCCCAAAAAAGAAATAAAAGGAAAAATAATTAAAAAGAGAGAAGCCGTTTGAATAGTTTTTCCTAGAATGTCCTTTTTTAATTGTATGTTTTTATTTATTGATTTTTATGTTAATGGTTATATCAAATTGGTTCCTACATATTTTTATCTCCTTGCAAAGCTTACACTCATATTTAAAAAACCACAAAGAAATAAAGATAAATAATAACATGAGATAGGAATTAGATTACAACATTATATGTGCATTTTATATATAAATATTTATTCCCTTTTCTCTTTTTTGTTTTTGCATTTTCTGTTGTTTTGATACTCACTGTAATTTTTTTTTTTTAATGTGGGAGCAGAAAAAGGGATGTATTATCAAATATCCAAAATATTGCCACTGTATGAGGTCGATGTACCACTGTTATTAAAGCTCCAGCAAATATCAGGACTATAATCATCCTGTATCATTAACTATTTTTCAGTAGTAACTCTCTGGTATTTCTCTTTACGTCTCTTGAAAATGGCTGCTGATGCCTCTCATCCAATTTTACTGTTTAGTAACTATTTTTCTTTGAGTAGTTGCAGCAGTGCTATAGCAATTCTAGCATGTAGGTTAAGCTAAAAGAAATAATTTGTTAAGCTAGCCTCTTGCTGTTGAGTTTTCCTCCTTTGGACAAAATTACCTTATATGTTAACCCTTTGTTCTCACCTTAGTAGTGTTTTCACGTTATTCATATAGCACACATTGTGCAGCTTTTGTATCACAGAATATTTGCTTCCCTTTCCCGCCAAATGCTGAATGCAAGTTTATTATTTGAGAATACAGCAATATAGTTTCATACAACTCCACTTTGAATTTATGTTTTGAGAGGAACAGAATGGAATAGAACGGAATTTCTTATGTGGTAAATTCAAGGATTCTTCCTTTCTCAAATCTCTCTGTTATGACTACCTGAGGACATTCCAAACATAAAAGTAAATTGGAGTGGTACCAATAATAGACTGTGCTAGGCAAACATGGTACTTTTAAATGATTGATTTTAGGAAGACAAACTAAGTCTAATGTACACTTTCTGTATTTTCTAATATTTTAATTTTAAATTATAGATAAAATAATTAATATATGAAAGAAATTGGGTTATGTTTGGCATATTTATACCAAATCTACAAATAAGCCAATGTGAAATTGGAATGAGGGAGAAGTTTCCCTTCATTTTAAAATGTTAAAATAATAACAGGAAAGGATCAGATGATGCAGAAACTGCTGATAATAATTGTATTATATTGTCATAAAATGCATCTATTAGAAAACATTACATGGGGCAAAGTATGTACTCTGAGCTTGGTTTTCTTTTCCTTTTTTCCATTTTCCCCCTGAAAATTATAGTTATTTTTTTATCTATTTGATACAATGGAGAACAAGATCTATAATATATAACAACCACAACTACCATAACCTCTTCCTCCTCCTCCTTCAACTGCAATGTTGATTGTTTCTTCTCTTTTCACCATTAACTTTTTTGTTTTCCTATTTCTATTGAAGGAAAGGAAGAGTTCCTGCATGCCTATTTTGGGACAGATGCTGATTGACTTCACAAATTATATGCTCATTTTTGTCAAAACAAAATGTTTTGGCAGTTATACCATTCTGCTTGAGAAACACCTGGTTACAGATTTTTCTACTTTATATAAAAGAGATTTGAATAAAAAGTCAAAGCTGAAAGTTGTGTTTGAGCTTGACTTCCATGAAAAATATGCAAGTAATTGCTCTACCATTCATGGCTCACATGGCATTAAAAACCATATTTGGCAGTTATGTGCTGCTGGGGGAAAAGAACTAAGACAATTTTAGTGAAGATTCTCACAGTGTTGATTTGGGAGGGGGATTTCTAATTTCTTTTTTTAAAATAATTTTTTATTACTTTTAGCAGAATAAAATGCAACATACAACACATCCAAAATAAAGAAACAAAATATACAAAAAACCCTTCCCACATCACTCCCAGTCCAACTCTGACTGAATCTCTATCCATAAATCAATACAAAAGGTAAGAAAATATGTTCCCTTTCTCAATCCAATCAAATTAATTACATTAATTATTTTGTAATTAATTACAAAAAACTATGTACTGTAATAAACATTTCCTTTCTGTTCCTATATGTATCCTAATTTTTATTCTACAAAATATTTCAGTTAAACGTATAAATTTATTCCAAAATCATCAAGTTCATCCATGAATATTCTTTTATTCTAATTCACCAGCAGAAATTTTCAGAATGATTTCCAAACAATTAGAAACTTCTTTAAATTGTCTTCCCTCAGAATTTTTTTCGATATAAACATAGTTAAATCTTTCTCATCTCCTCCTGTAGAAAATTTCATGTGAGATAGGGCACAATAGAATCTTTCTAATTTCTTTGAATAATATATTTTTATCCTGCCTTTTCTTGAGGAGCTCAGGGCACTGTCTATAGGAGTTATCCTTTCACGATAGGGGACTGGTTCAAAACTATGCAGTCTTGGTCCAACACCTTCACCACCACAACAAAGTGGAAAATTCAAAAGGAAAAAAGTCTGTGATGGGTTCCTCTGCCTGAGAAGACAGATATGGATGGTGGAGAGTATTTTGCATTTCCATGCCATCTACTGTAAGAATTGAAGCTCGACAGAAGCAAAGATTCTTAAACTAGACAGGACTATTCTCAAAACAAAGTGTACCCTCCACATCTAAGGACATGAAATTGTGGCAAGAAGTCCATTGCTGTTTAACAGCAGAAACAAACTGTATGGTTTAAACCCTGGTGGCTGATATATCAGAGAGGACTTAATTGATTGATTTTGCAATAGCTGATCTTACTTAAGGCTTATTGTATCTGCAATAAAAACAATTAATCTATCCAAACCTTGTCCTGAGTTCTTCCACTATTGGCCTTGAGTGCTGTCAGAACTTCTCAAGAAAGGTTTATCATTGCTATTGACCTTCTTGCAAATCTCTTGACTGTGGGTAAGTTCACTGATATCTTGTTCCAGTATGAGAGGCATGTGGTGATCTAGGCAGACCATGCAGTGAATCATCCCAGCAAGTCTAGCCCCATGCTTCCCCTGCTTAGGATGCTGCAGTGGTAGAAGCAACAACAGGAGATTTCCGTTACCAAACATATGCCTCCCTGCCTGACAAATAGAATAAGAATCATGACAAATATATTACCTTTTCCCATCAATCTGATGTATACATCTAAGATTTTACTAGAACATAGAATAATATGTAGCTAATGATCAACAGTAATGATCACCAAATACTTTTTGCAGTAATGTAAAAGAAGAACCAACAGAGAAGATAAGAAAGAAAAAGAAACTTTTGTTCAATAAGAACTGAACACAGTTCCACAACAAGTGATCCATAATTTCAACTCCTATAACAGTTACAAAAAGCACACATTTTTATCAAGTAGCATTTTAGAGGGGTTTACAGTCTAATTCTCATCATGAATACATGCCAGCTGTTAACACCACTTGTGAGAATTTGCACAGTGTGGATTGCCTGGAATCTTTTCAGTCTTCATGAGAATTATAAATAATATTTTTCACAATATATTACTCAAATTCGCTTAATTGTTTATTTGAATGATTTGTTCTGAAGATCTCGCTAATTCTTTGATGACTTTGCAAATATAACCTTTAAGCTGAATTAGAAATGTACATGTGAGGTACATGTGACAATTTGGACTATTACTCCATCTTCATGGAAAGAATCCAGATGGATCTTACCAATACTTGATAATAATTATAAAATGTTATTTACAGTCATAGACCAAAAAAAGAAGAAGATACAATGCCACCCAATTAAACAGATTGGGAAATAAACATAATTAAAAGGAGAGTTTAATATAAAATATTAAATGCTAGAAAATAAAAACTTTTTAAGCAAAATTATGAACTCTCCTTCAGCAATCACAGCTGAGCACTTCTGGGTGATTTTCATGAACATTTCTGTAGACAATATGCTAATAATTTTAAAAGTTTATCCTTCATAGACTAACTCATATAGTTAGTTGAGAGATAGTTATTAAATCAGAATGTGAGGTGTGTTAGAAGGGTCAGCAGAATGGAATGTGAAATTGTGTTGTAAAAAATTCGATTGAACTGTTCCTAAAGCTCATAGATTTTTATAGATAGAAAACTGACTCCATAGAACAAAAAGCTCTAAACATTTGGCTGTCATAGGGTTAAATTTATTATCACTGTAGGTGGCAAATCTATTAAGTGCATTGAAAGTCTCTTCTTAAGTGAATTATGTTAGGTTTTGTGTCTCCCAAGAAGTGGATGTTCTGGGGGAAAATTCCTAGATATTTAAAATCTTTAATCTGACCAATCTAATGGCTGTTTCCTACCAATGGTGACTATCTTTGATCTTGGGAACTCTCAGGAACATTCAACAGGCATTATTTTTTTTTATAGGAAGGTTATCCATAATTTTACTGCATCTTCCACCATTTACTTTTCTTATCAAGAAAGTGTTAATGGAAGTGACTCTTCACCACCTCACAAGCTACATATAGATCACAAAGGGATAGTAGAGTGTAGATAAAGATGTATTCAATGTCCATTCTTTGTCTAGTACTCTATCTGGCCTTTGTCTAAGAGATTGGCAAACTGAAGCCACTTCCTTCTCCCTTTTTCTTTTAAAAAATAATCATTTCGTTCATTCCACTCTTCCTAAAAGTTTTTGCATTCAATTGTTTTTGTAAAAAAAAATCAATTGAGTGTCAGTTTAAATCAATTTGATGAGATGAGTGCAAATATTCAGTTCACTCCAAGAGTGATTTGTTATTGGACTTAATATTTACTTTTTGTTACTATTACAGTATATTGTATGACTTAATAAAATGAAAATAAAAATAGGCATTTACAAATTTGGGAACAATGGAAGAAATTATAATCATGTTCTGAATTCAATAAATTTGAACTGCTATTGTGACATAGCTCAATAGCTATTCAAACAACTGAAACAGTAGGTACTGAAAAATCCAGTGTAGGATGCAATTAGAAAAACATGAAAACTGGCAAAGTGATCAAACACCCACTAAAGCTCATAAGCAGTGATGTTGTTTTACCTTGTGTATCATATAGTTCAATAAAAATAATCCAAATTTAATTTAAAGTACCCTCCAAATATCAGAAACAAGCAAAACAACAATGGGACAAGCACTAATTCGGACATGAAAGATAAAATTAGAAGCAAGTTTTAACAATGCTTTAATTGGTTTGATATTTTACTTATGTAAAAGCATAATTCCAAATAATTAGTAGCTTATTTCAAGGCATATTTTAACATTGTTCACAATATGTGATAGTTGATTTGTAATATTTTTTCCTATAGAGGAACATGAAATATATAGTTGTATATAAACAATTATAGGATATAATACATATATGCTGTGCAGTGATTTCCAGCACTAGCAGAGTGAATGCAGCATTAAAGGTTGAATTGAATGTCAAATGTGAGTAAACACAACAAAACCCTTAGGGACATGATCTAGATACAATCAAGAGGAAATCTGGAATATTTTTTTTACTTAAAATACTCATTCATCACTTTTCAACATAGTGTTGTCACAACAGTAAATGAGGAAAAACAATCCCCATAAAGAAGAAAGACAAATCAAAACAACCAAGAAATAAAAGAATTAAAAACTTCTTTAAACATATTTCATTTGAAATGCTCAGGTTGCTTAAAAATTCAGGTAAATGCTTAAAAATCCTTTGTCTTGTGACTAAGAGCATGAGCCTAAACTATTCTAATTGGAATATGTTAGTAGCTGCCTGGAAGGCCTATGTATATAACATTAGTGATGCCAGAACGTTTCCTGACTTTTTCCATTCTCCGCAAAGACGCTTGATGAGACCCCATACTTACAGTATGTCAGTCTTGAAATCACTGGGAAGGTGAAAAAAACAGATCACCCAATATATTTTTGGTGTCTGGATGTTGCAATGGATTCAGAGAGTTTCTATTGGCCAACACAGGATGTTCTCTAAGGATTATCCAGGGATATGTTTTTGGGGAGGGTATTTCATACGTAGATAGGAATATTAAAACTGAATAACAAGTTAGGAAAGCCCTTTTGAAACTGTTGCAGGTTTCCTTCAGGTTTTCAGGACGCGTACAAGAAGAAGTAGTACAAAAATATTCTGCTGTAATTCTAGAATCCCATTTTATTACAGTACATCAGCATTCTTAGACATGACTGCTGAGTTGTTACCAAAAATATTCCACTGAAGGACACTAATTTAATTCATCAATATCATTATTCCCATGACCTCTCTTCCTATGACCAAGCCAACAGTGTCTCCACAAGTATATTTTCCAGCATTCTATTAAACATAAAACACAGTTATGTTCATACTGCATCTATAACCTTCAGGATACATTGAAACTAAGTATTCTATAATAAATTGTTTCCATAAATGGCAATCACAAACATGCTTAAGGCCACATTTTATTTACATTTTATTGGTTCCAGTTGGTAGCCTTGTTTTTTTTTCCTTTCGTTGTGCTTCTGTTGCTCATTTCAAGCACTTTTCCTCGGTTCTGATGCAGAGATACTAATGACCCAATGTTATCACAATTTCTTTAAAAAATTGAATCCTGAATAGGCCATCTAATCCAAGGACAACCAACCTTGGTAACATTCTGGGAGTTGAAGTCAATATCATGCCTGATTTAATCAATTTATGTATAGTTAGAATGCAAGGTTTTGGTGTAGTCCTGGAAGATTCTAAGAAGACCGCTTGCTTTTTGATGCATTGTGCCTTATTTATAATCTTTCCTTGTGGGTACACAGAATAATCTTTTTCAGACACACAATAGAGCTGAAATCAGAAGAGGGCTTTGTAAGAGCAAGCTCATCTTTTACTAGTGCATGTTTGTGCGTGAGAACATATACAGTGAACCACTGTGGTAGAATGAGTATCTGGGAGGAGTAGGTGGTGGTGAGGAATCCCAGTAGGGGCACTGCAGTTTCCCAAGGAAGAGGCAGTACATTCCGAAGACAAAGCAAAATTAAGAGATTGCGCAGTCCCAAACTGGATGGTGAGGTGGGGGGAAGATGTTGTTCAGGGTAGCTACACCCTAGAATTTTTCAGGATATATTCATTAGATTAGACTATTATACATTTAGATTGGCAAGATTCTGTCTATTAGGTGTAAGTAAATAACAGTTGGATTTCACCATGTCATTTTTGGGATTGGGCCATCCCTTCAGTATTATATAGGTGGGACTTTCTATGTGTACTCTAGCAAGTAGCTAAGTTGAAACAGAACTTGCCCCCATGATGGGTTTTTTCAAGATTGCGATACAGTTCCTCCACAAATCGCAATTTTATTATTCCAGATAGTCTTTATTGCTGTTTGGCAGAAGACAATACATTTCCATTTGAGCCATCATGGAGAAGAAATTTGCTAGAAGTATAATTTTACAGCTAAAATACTAGATTCCATTAGCTAGAATCTTTGCCATCTCCCAACTTCTGTTGGTGGCCGAATGGTTAAGATGCTGGGCTTGTCAGCCAGAAGGTCAGCAGCCCAAATTCAAGACCCAGGCACCACATAACGGGGTGAGCTCCTGTTTTGCCTCAGCTTCTGCCAACCTAGCAGTTTGGAAGCATTAAAAATGCAAGTAGATAATTAGGTATAACCTTCGGTGGGAAAGATAACAGCATTTCATGAGCCTTGGTGTACTGTATAGTCATGCTGGCCACATCACCAGGGAAATGTCTTTGGACAATGCTGGCTCCTCGGCTATGAAACAATGAGCACTGCTCCCTACAGTCAGACCTGAGTGAAAGGGGAAAACTTTACCTTTATCTTTTAACTTCTGTTTCCTTACTTTCCAATTTTTCTGCTGGAGCTAAGATGCTTCAGGTGCCATTTGCATTTTTTTAAAAAGTAAGATAATACAGTAGTCCTAACATATTCATTTCCTCTCTCTCTCTTTCTATCATCTGTCTCTCTGTCTCTCTCTAGATCCTACTGTGGAAGTTCCTTATAACATTGGCTGAAAGTTGAAGAAAACAAAAACAAAACAAAAAGTGACTGTCACCCTCTCCTGGGAGCCAAATTCCTCAAATAGAGTAGAGTAGAAGTGGATATCAAGGTTGAGTCTCTGAGAGATCAAGCAATACAAGATGGATGCACCATCTCCATCACACACCATTGATAAGCATGACCACAGCTGTCTCCATAATGAATCCCAGGCTGAAATCCGACTGAAATGGGTCAAGATAGTCCAGTTTTTGCAGGAAGTCTCAGCAGCTGCAGTCTGATTACCTTCTAAAACCATTCCATAAAAGAGGGAGATTAGAAATGGGTTGATAATTGTTCAAGATCACTGGGTCCAAGGACAATGATATATTGAAATGTGACTGCAGAGTCTGGTCATAAGAGTTTCAATTGAGAATTACAAAAACTGAGGAAGCCCATCATTGAAAATTACCGATAGCTACCAAAGCTTCGTATCGGCCATCTTTTGTTCTAAAGTGCTCCTAGTCCCTATATGCTTGCCAAGCTGCTTGATTCACTTTTAATGCAGTAAAATATAAAAATAAACAGAAAAAACAAAGGGACCTATGTCTGTACACTTAAACCCTTTGTTAGTCTTTCCTTACCTTGTTATCTACATAATTTATGGAGTTGTGTACTGCAGATAACTCAATTAACTCAACACTATCAGAGTAAAATTGTCAACTAAAATTTTTAAAGGTGAGACCTCTGCATCTTTGTCAGCTAAGTAATAGGGTTGAACATTCTTCTTTTTTCAGATTATTATACATCTATATATTAACATAGTTTTTCTGATGACTTGCTTAACAAAAAATAATTTAAGAATTTTCTTCTCCTTAAATATTATCAGGCTGGTTCAGGTACAAAATGGAAATTATCTTGGAAAAATATTCTTAGCCAGAAATGTACTCATGGCCTGTTCATACCTAATGTGGAGACAAAATTTGTGTTAACAGTGCTTCAGTTAGCATAATACCTTAACTTCCTCTTATGATTCTTGCTAAATATGTTCTAATTGTTATTTTTTTTATTTTATATCATTCCTTCTCTCAAGGTGCTACATGGAAGATCAATGATATTTTCAACAAAATCATCTTCAATAAAAACAAAAGAAATTCACAAATCAGGGCTGAAATATCTGCATCTGAATCTCTATATCAATATATGTACGTAATTTATTCAGTATGCAAAGTCATTATTTGGGTATTAGATACTAATATTTGTGAAGTTAAATCTGGTACTTGTAAGTGGGAAAAATTATAACTTAGCAACTATTGTTATGAATGTATTTCTTAAACACAATTCTTGCTCACTTGATATTTGACAAAAAGTGAAGCATGGTGTCTGCTGTGTTTAATTTTGACGCACAAATGTGTTTCGTGTGTCAGATTCGCAAAAAAAAATACTACAATCAGCTTTAAATGCCATGTTTTAAGAAGGATACAGATAAATGAGATACAATAATTTCGGTGTCAAACAAGAATCAGAGATATCTGCACTGACATCCAGCTTCAGCCATGGACGGTCAGCAGTATAATTTACTTCACAGGGGGGTTATTGTGCAGAAAAGTGGGAGAAGAGCATGTTACATGCTATGTAAATAAATAAGGAAAAGAAGGAAGATACCCAGAAGCAGACAGCAAAAAGAAGGAGCAGGAAAACACTTTGATAAGCAACTGTTGAATGAGCTTTATGCATTTTAGTTAGGAGAATATAAAATGTCGAAATATGACCAAGATTTTCATATTGAGGGCTGTCATGAAAAAGATTAACAGGTAACTGTCTCTGCCCAGATTCCTGCATTGGTGTTGTTTTGATGAATTGTTTTTGTTGTTCCAGAGGACAGATTTCATGGAGGAATAAAACAATTAGTTACTTATGGCAATTCAACACATTTTACCTATTGATTCAGTAGTTTTATTTTACAGGGATTTTAAACATAGTTTTCACTTTGAGAAAGCACTGATCTATTTCAGGGAATGCCTTGGTAAGCTGATGTATAGCATCCCATTTTTCTTGATCTGCACAAATTTTTAGTGCTTTACAAAGTTTATCATAGCATTTGAACTTTCAGCGGTTAAATAGAATATTCTGAGTGTGAAACCGGAGTAGCAATCTGTGAAAATAATTTGGTAAGGCTTTTTTAGAAGCTAAATTGGGAATAAAAGTCAATTTCTTCTCCTTTGCTTGAGAGAATGTTCTCATCTTGTTGGTCTGCTATTGCAAAGCTCTCTACATAAATACTGTGTTCCAAATTATTGCAAAGAGAAGCAAATTATGCAAAATATTTTGAAAAAAAAATCAGTTTGGTGAATATCAAACCATGATGGATTTTCCAATGTAGAGATAGTTTATGTTTTTATGTAGTTTTATTGAAGATTTTTAAAAGGAAGGTAAAAAAACTAATATAAACTAATATAAAAATAAAAAGAAGGAAATCAAAGAAAAAGCTAAAAAGCAAGAAAGGGAAAAAAGTAAAATAGAAAAGACTAAAGAAACAAAGAAGTAGCTTCCAATCTTTTTTACATCAGTTTTAAGTACGATTACAAATTTACATTTATGGTTACAATGTAATTGTCTTCTTTCTATAATGTACCTTATCTAATCACCAAAACCATTAATCATGACTTCATTTTTTCTTTTTTACACAAAAAGTCCATAAGGGGTTACCAGTCAGTAATTGTCAGGCCTAGCCCAAGAATGATATAAAACAAAACACCCAAAGTTTGAATAAAGATATAAACAGAATCTTGCCAGATTTAACCTATACTAGCCTAACAACAGATATATTCCGGGAGATTCTAAGGACTAGCTACCCTAAAATTTTTCCTCTTCCCACAAACCAGCTCAGGACTATGTTGTCTCTTGTCTTACCCCCTCTTTGGAATGTAGTCTCTCCTTTCTAGGAACCTGCTGTGTTACTGTAATTCATCAGATCAATAAAGGTAGATACTGTCTTTAAATAAAAGATAAAGTCAATTTAGCCATCTCAGCAAATTCCATCATTTCACAATTCTTCCATTGTGAGTAGTGCCAAACCAAATTCAATTCTATCTCTGTCTCAGCCTGCATATGACTGAAGTAACATTTTTACCTTTACCTAATGTGTTTATTTATTATATGCGAAGTGTGGTGCCCGAGCAGTTAAGATGCTGGGCTTGTCAGCCGAAAGGTTGGCAGCTCAGCAATTTGAGATGTAAACATTGCCATGTAATGGAGTGAACTCCCATTACTTGCTCCAGCTCCTTACAACCTCGCAGTTCAAAAGCATGTAAAAAATGCAATTAGGTAAATAGGTATCACCTTCAGTGGGAAAGGTAACAGTGGTCCATGCATCTTGGTATCAAATATCACTGTATCAAGATATTTAGAATTTATTCAGAGCTGCCAACCCATCTTCATAATATTTTGCCTCGGAGACTGCATATTGCCTGGAAGACAGCTGTACAACAAAAGACAACATGCTTACAAGATCTCTTGCTTTGTTTTCATAGCAGCCACATGACCATGGAAACATCTTTGGACAAACACTGGCTCCCTCGGCTGTGAATTGGAGATGAGCACTGTCCCCTAGAGTTGGCTTCAACTTGCAGGGGAAAACTTTACCTTTAATGTATTTAAAGCCATAAATAAATAGTGGTTCATTTAATTGTGGTATTGCTGCCGTAGGGGGGAAGGGGTTTATGGGTTTTTATGTTGTGTGACTTGGGCAGCCAGATAAAGTTGTTTAACAAAAATAAATAAATAACACTGCAGAACAGCAGGCGCTCACCCTGCTGCGCAGCAACGCTGGGTCTCGATCCCAGGCCGCCGGTCTTCCAGCCGACAAGCCGAGCTCTTAACCACTTGCGCCACCACGCCCCCTTTCACTTTGGCTACTAGTATAATTTACCAAATATTTTCTTCCCTGTGATTTTTTGCTACTGTATCAATTCAATAAATTTAGAATTTATTCAGAATTTCTTTGGTGACGGTTTTTGAACTGCTGTTATTGTTGCAAGTGTGAGCAGGCCGCTGATATAGTTGTGTTTTTTTAACATACCTCTTCATCTACTTGCTGCCTATTGGGCTGCTGCCAACCCATCCTCATAACATTTTGCCACAGAGGCTGCATATTGCCTGGAAGACAGCTGTACAACAAAAGACAACATGCTTACAAGATCTCTTGCTTTGTTTTTAAATGATGCACACACAAAAGCTCTAGGGATCCCCCACAGCCCACTCCTGTGACCATTTCCTCCTTGGGGATAGGAATATAATTTATTTTTTTCCTGTCACATATTAGGAAAAGTCTGAAGAGGAGCTAAGCTTTTTGTCCAAAACAAGAAAGAAAGAAAAGCCATCTCTTCCTAAAAATGATGGGATGTGGGAGACAGTGTGTTGAGGGCTTCACAAGAAGTGTGGTTTTAATACTGGAAAAATCATGACTCTAATGTTGTGCACAGGAGTATCACATAACACACACATGCACATCAAAAGACTTTTTTTAAAAAAATGCCAGACCTCAAAGACTTTTCTTGGAGGGAGCCTCCAGACACTTTTCCTGGCATTTGACAGGCTCTTTAACCTCTTTGACTTTTTACATTAAAAACATTGTTTTGTTTTGTTTTTAAGTGTGTTTGGAGAGGAGGGGGGATGTTAGCAGGCTATAAAACAAAATGCCAAGCTTTAGCATCCTCTTGATTTCTCAGAATGCCTCTGGGCTCCAGATGGCCACCCAGGTTTTCTTTGAAAATATAAAATGATGCTGGCAGCAAGCCGGTATTTTCTTTCAAAAGTCTCATATTTGGCCGGGGAGAAATGAGGGATGTCAGGTCACATTCTGGTTAATCAATGTTTTGTCACTGATTATGATATTCATAGCTACAGCAGGTAGTCTCCTGAGCTGACCTTGTTTGCTGATCTCAAAAAAGTAGCTAAGTCCTCAGATGGGACACCACCTGGAGGAAAAGGATGACTGCCAGAAAACTTGGAGAGTTTGAGAAGGGAAAGAATTAATAACAGGGCTGCAACCAAGCTCCAGTTGACTAAAATGTACTGGGCTAATTTCCATGGAGCTTGTTTTGATTTATAGTGATTGATTGCATTTTATGTGAATTGTTTTAAAATAATTTTTGTTAAAAAATTTCTAAAGAACATAAAAGCTAACATAAACTAATAAAAAGAAAAAAGCAGAAAAGAGAGAATAGGAAAGGAAAAAGAGTGCAAAAAGAAAGGGGAAAAACAGAAAGAAGCTTTAGTGAATGTCATCTTCTGCACACCTGATTTTACACTCTAAAGCAAGAACATGCTTCCAGTGGCAAACCCTCATGCTAGCAAAGTTTAAGAAGCTTTATAAATGCTTGTCACATTGTGTGGACTCTTTCCAATCTCAGAATCTAAACTATAACTGTAGGATTAGACAGTGAAAAGAAAATATTGGAAGAAGGCAGTAGCAAACCACCTCTGTGTTTGGTTCCAAGAAGGTAGCATGATCTGTCCATGTAGCCATCAAAACTGAATTCAACCCAAGAAAAATATTAATTTTATGTTATCGATAGCATTTTATTCTTTGGGTAAAACCCAGTAGTTCTCAACAGTTCAGATGTGCCCACCTGCCAAAAAGGTCAGGAACCACTTCATGGAAGATATATTTGGGCATTTGGTGACCCATTTCAATGGAGAAGGTTGAACAACATCCTCCCTTCATCTGGAAGTGTTTATAGGATTCCATTTAGAGTTAATTTATTTTCAAATACACGCCCTATTCTGATATTCATATAAACACACTGATTAAGTGCTGTTATGTTGCTGTTGACTCTTAGTGACCACATAGATGGATTTTCCCCCATTACACTCTGTCTCTAATCTGGTCTTGCAGGTCTTCTAATTGTGAATTCATCATCACTTTAACTGAGTCTATCCACCTTCAGTTTCCTTCCACCTTTCCCAGCCTCATAGATTTCTCCAGAGATCTATGCCTTTTATAAAATGTATGAAGTATGATAATTTGCACCTAGTCGTTTGTGCCTCAAACTCTGGTTTGATTTGTTCAGTGACCCATTTGTTTGTTCACTGGATATCCATACTTAGGAACCACTTCCAACACTAAATTTCAAAAATAATATTTTTTCTAAGCTGCTTCTATGAAGTTCAACTTTCACCTCTGTATGGGTTACAGAGAAAACTATTCCCTACATGATTCTGATATTTTTATGTCTAAATTTGTCACAGAATTATTTTTATTTTACCAGGTGCTAATGTGCAATGTATTTCTTAACTCCTGGTTCCCTTACTGCTTTCCATCACTTCAGTGTCTTCACTCTCAGATCTGAGGCTAGTTGCTCAGTACTTGTTGTCATAAATTTGGTCTTCTTTCTATTGAATCTGAATCCCATTTTTTTCACTGTGCTCCTTGACTTCCATTACTACAGCTTCCAGATCATTTTCTAATATTTGAATACTGTCATCACCACAGTACAGATTATTGATATTACTTCTTCCAATTTTAAAACCACACACATATTAGTTCAGTTTTTTTCAAAATATATTCTGCATATAAATTGATTAAATAAGGGAAAAGTACAGTCTTGTCCCATTTTTTTTTGTGAACTTGAAGCCAGTCTGTTTAGCCATATTTTGTCCACACTGTGGCTTCTTGACCTGCATATAGATTTTGCATAAGGACAATGGTTCTGGGATTCTCATTTTTTGAGTAAATTGCACAGAAGCCATGATTGATAGAATCAAAAGCCTTTCTACAATCAATTAAACATATACTGACTTCTTTTTGGCATGCTTCAGTTTTCTCAGTAACCTAGAGTTTATCAGCAATGATGTATTGGGTTCCTCACCCTTTTTAAAAAGCAATTTGAACACTTGGCGTTTCCACTCGCGCTGTAATTTGCACTGGATCCTAAGTATTAGATTGCTTATGTGTGGAATTAAGGATATTATATGGTACTGTGCACAATTTGTTAAATTGCCAAACTTTGGTATTAGTATGCAGGTTGATCTTTTCCAATCTATTGGTCACTGAGTCCATAAAAGAACTGGGATGCAACTGTTTTTTTGTAAGAGACACATCAAATTCTTTGTTGTAAAAATGGCTGTACATATTTGTCAATGGTTTGGAAGGTTTCACATAGTTTTCTCAATCTGCTACACCAGCCAATTTCATCCAATACTTCTGAGAAAAAGATATGATAAGCAATTTTATTCAAAACAAAATGGAAAAGAGAACATTTAACTAAAGCTTGCTCACTCAGATTATTGCAACAATTTGTTTAAAATCTGACCAACTTCATCCACTCTGAAAGAGCAATGTCTCTGCATTTCATTAACCCTCCAAATTCCAACTGGTGAATTAACATTATTTTTCAGCCATTCAACTGGGTGTTAGTTTTCCTTACATTTATTTCCTTTTTTATTATAATCAGTAGCATGGATTTTTCAAGCAAACATCTAATCGTTTAAATGTTTGTGGTTTGGTGACTTCATAGATTTTTGGAGTGGAGGTAATGTTCCAGAACTGATGTTGAATGAATATCCATAAAGCATTCAGTACTTATATCCAGTAATGTGTAGATTCAATTCTCAGCTTGGGATGAATGCGTAAGCGGGGAGTAGTCTTGGGTTCCACCTACCATGTTTAACTCTCAGATAACCTCAGAGATGTATTGTAAGAATCTAAGAATGAATAATCACCTTGCTGTGATTGGGAGGCTTGTGTGCTCTGAAGAAGATGAGAGCTCTGCCAGAGGTTCAACCATACTGGACAGGTCTCATCAGAGGAGCCAGATGAAGAGTGTCTCCCTCCCATAAAAATATGAGAAGTAAATTACAGAAATCCATACCGGCTCGGTCGTCGCCCGGGTTACTGGACTGTGCGAGATGTTGGGGATCCTGGACATCTAGCGGAAAATGAGCTCCAGGACTCCACTGGAGAAGGAAATGGCAACTCGCTCCAGGATCCCTGCCAAGAAAACCCCATGGACAGCAACAAAAGGCAAAAAATAAATAGGACACCAGAAGAGGAGCCTCTCACATCAAAAGGAATCACAAGTAGCTCCAGAAAGAGTGAAACGGCTCGGCCAAAGCTGAAAGGATGCTCAGCGGTGGATGTGAATGCAGGTGAGAGGGAAGCACGATGCTGTAAAAAAACAGCTGTCCATGCAGCTGCACTCTGCCCCAGCTGTAGCTTTCAGACACTCTTCAAGGGTAGCCCCATGTATAGCACTTTGCAATAGTCCAGATGAGAGATAAGTAGGGCTTTAGAGCCTGAGCGCAGGGACTCTCTATCCAGGTATGGGCACAACTGGTGCACAATACAACAGAGTTGCCCTTGAAGACAATCCAGAAGGTGCAACTGGTCCAAAATGCAACAGTCTGACTGCTGATGGCAGAAAGCAGGTTCAGAGATTTAATATCTATGCTGATTTTTCTGATGCAAATTCTTCTAAATCCAATTCAATGTACCAGTTTTAATCCTCAAAAATGTACATACAGGTAGTCCTTGTCTTACGACCACAACTGGGACCAGAATTTCCATTATTAAGCAAGGTGGTTGTGACTTGTGCCTGATGTTACCTTTTTTTTTGCCACAATTGATAAGCAAATCACTGCAGTTGTTAAGTGAATCACACACAGTTGTAATTAAGTGAATGTGGTTTCCCCTAATGAATTTGCTTGTCGGAAGTCAGCTGGGAAAGTTGCAAATGGCAATCGCCTGACCCCGGGATGCTGCAAATGTTGTAAATACATGCCAATTGCTATACACCCAAAGTTTGATCACATGACTGTGAGGATGCTGCAGCAGTCATAAGTGCAAGGACTGGTCATAAATCACTTTTTTCAGTGCTGTTGTGACTTTGGTCGCTAAATGAATGGATGTAATTTGAGGTTTACCTGTAATTTAATATGCTTCTACTTAGAGCACCAGTTCACTTGACCGGAATCTACAAACCCAACCCACAGTATTCACTGCAGACAGACTGTGCTAAGTTTTTATGGAATATCCAAAATAAGAAAAGCTGGCATTTTACGAAGTCGTGAAAACTGTGGGTGTTTTTATTTCTATTGATAGTTCTACTGCTGTTGTTGTTGTTAATTACCCTGAATGGTGAGAAGTTAGGGCACTGTAAAGCTATTGCAATAAAGCAACTAAGTGCAATCAAAGCCCACATCTACTACAAACATTCTCACATTTTTCTATGCAAAGTAGGATCTGTAAACTAGAGATTTCCTTGCAAACCAATAAACTGATCCCTGCATAACATCACTCTCTCAGATACCTGCATTTTAGTAATTTTAATTTTGTCCTTTCTATGTGATTTCAAGATTACTTGTGGAAAACAGCACTGATAAATAACCTGGAATGTTAGTATACTCTTTACTGTTTATGTTGACAGCTGTCTTAAGTAAATATTCTGATTTAAAAACTTAGGGGTTTTTTTACTCCAACTTGCCTGCCAGCTACAAATGGGCAAAATGAAAAACAGATTTCCTATGATTATAAAACCCCTTCAAAAGGAAGATGGAAGGATCAATCTATTTCTGCTTTAAATTCCTAAGAGCCCCTATGTGCACACATAGAATGCAAAATGCACTTTTTTCATCCAATAAATGGTCCTAAACCCCTTGAGAATTCACCTACACTTTATATGGGGCCATGCTGAATTACCATGGGCTCAGAAAGGGCTCTAAATCACAAGACTCTCAATTCCACTCCAGCCCTCACCTGCACTTTGACCTAGCAGCTGAATGGCTCAGATGCTCCTGGATTTCTGAAATCATCCATTAGTAAAATATTTTTTTAAAAAAACATGCTAGAACCTGCAACAGTCTGGTTCTGGCATGAGCAACCCGCAGGACCCTTTTTGGTCATTTCTAAAGCACATTAAATTCTACATACAGGTAGTCCTTGACTTATGACCAGTAGCTTAGTGACACCCAAAAAAGGGAGTTAAGACCCAGATTCGAAGTTCCAATGTACAGATCCCAACCTGCAGTCACATGACTGCATTTTTGGGCACTCGGCAACCAGCCCGCATTTACAGCCATCTGTAGCATGCTGTGGTCATATGACCATAATTTATATTTTTTTCCAGAAACCAGTTTCCAGCAAAAAAAAATCCCATAGTGAACAATGGGTTCATTTACTAACTGCCGCATTTGCTTAATGACCACTATAAAAAAAGGTCATAAAACTGGGTGGTGTTACATGATGATATGCTTTACAACCATCCCAATGTACAACCAAACTTGTGGCTTCAATTATGATGATAAGTCAAGGATTATCTGTATATCAAGTAGGGATACACAAACTGTATTAGGTCAGTGTTTCTCAACTTTGGCCACTATAAATCCAACGATTTCAATTTCCAACATGCTGGCCAGGGAATTCTGAAATTGAAGTCCACACATCTTAAAATGGCCAAGGCTGAGAAACTGAACTAAGTCTGCATTCATCCATATCTTCTCCAAGGGCCAGAGGGCCATTCAGAGATCCTCTTCTATCACTGGAGGCCCTCCATGCAATTTAACCTCCTGAGTTACTAGGATTAATGATACATTAAAACATCTTTAAATTCCTTCCTAAAATGAGGATTCTTTCCATCCATCAAGGAAAGACCCACCAATGCTTGAGGGCTCTGCCATCTTCAAACCATGGATGGTTTCCTAAAACACTGCTGGTGGTCTTGCAATTAAAAAATGGGCAGAGATTTTGTTAAAGAAATCCTTGGAAAGAGGGTTTTTGTCCTTCAACCTGGAGGACCCTAATCTTTTGTTTCTAAATCAGTTAAGAGGATGGCTCCCTGAAGCTATAATCAAAGAAGAAACAGGCCTATTGTTTACCACCACAAATCAGTTAAGGGATCAGGAGGAGGCAAAAACCTGGTTGATCTCATTCCCTGAAAACAATTCTTCATGGGAGGCCAAAATTTGCATAAACCTTTGAACATTCCCAATACAGTACACACAAAACATGAAACAATTCCATTATTATACAGGTAGTTGTCGACTTACAATGTTAAGCAAACATTCAAAGTTACAATAAAAGGTAACGGTTTCCTCTACCAGTCATGTAATGCTGGGGGGGTGCTCATCTCTGTTTCATAACATAGTTATGCTGGCCACGTGACCCATGGAAGCGTTTTTGGACAATGCTGTCTGTTTGGGAACGAAAGGCTTTATCAGTCTGTATTCAGAAATCACACGTTAACCTGCTCATTTTCTACTACTTTTTCAATATGTTCCCACCAATCACTGCTGCACGTCAACTGTTCCAAACAAAACCTTTTGCAACAGACTAAATGGGATTCTGTTAATGCCAGTGGTGTTCAAGTGGTGCTCCAGATGTTTTGGGATTGCACCTAAGGTGCCTATCACTATTGGTACCACCTTCGCTTTTTCCCCCACAGTCACTGAATTTCTATTTGCAGTCTTTGTATTTGGTTATGTTTTCCAGTTGTCTTTTCTGCTGGCTCCAGGTATTGCCAGGCCCACTATCTCAGTTGTTAACTCTTGCCTGTTACGTGACAGGTGCTTATCTGTTTGAATTCTAAAATTTCAGAACAATTTAGCTTCATTTTCTATTTCTTTTATGATCCCACCAGTTCTTGCCTGCAGATGGTATTTCTTGCAGATCTTCCAATGTTGCTACTTTGTCATGCCAGTTTGTGGTCAGTATGTGTGATCTTCTTGCAGCAGCTAACTAGCTAGTCCACTGTTTCTGCAGCTTCTTTGCAGAGTCACAATTTTGCTGTCTGTTGCTGTCTTCTCGTTTATTCTTAAGGCTTAGTCTTGTGCAGCCAGGATTATCCCCTCTATCTCTTTCTTCAACTTTCCTACTCTTAGCCACTGCCAGGTCTTGTTGTTATCTGCTTTGTGTGCTAGTTTTTTTAATGTACTAGTTATGTAATATTTTGCCTTGCCATGTCTCTCTTCTATTTTTCATTTGGTCTTTGTTATAGACCAGTATGGTCTCTCCAGCACCCAGTAAGTCTCCATGGTATACTGCATCTTCACTGTCCATGTGATACTCATTGTTTCAGTTGAGCTTCCAGGTCTAGACATCCCATGCATGGTTCCATAATGAAATAGATTAAAACATCTCAGACTACCTACTCTCTTGTAAGTTATATCCTCCTAAAGGAAAAGCAGCTTTAGCAAAGAGACTTTATATTCACAACTCCTATGCTACTTCAACCCTAATCAACTCTAAGCGGCTTACAAAATTGAACTGGTACAAGAAATCAGACATCAACAGAACAAAGCAGCAACATCTTGGTTAATTTTCAATATTAGACCTATGGGCCCACTTCTTTATCCAAGATAGCATTCTACATTTTATTCATTCCTCACAAGCTTATAATAATGGGCATAATAAAAGACTCACTTGCTCATGAGATAGGTGGCTAAGATAGAGAGACAGACAGACAGATGCAGTCATTAAGTGAATCCAGCTTCCCTCATTGACTTTGCTTGTCAGTTGAGGTCACAAATGATGATCATGCATATCTGGGATGCTGCAACCAATGT
>JANHZU010004947.1:0-13604 GCA_032468055.1 Acrochordus granulatus | reverse complement strand
TACCACTCTCATGGCAGAAAGTGAAGAGGAACTAAAGAGCCTCTTGATGAGGGTGAAAGAGGAGAGTGCAAAAGCTGACTTAAACTTACCATTGAAAAAACTAAGATCATGGCATCTATTACCATCATTTCCTGCCAAGTAGAAGGGGAAGAAATGGAAGCAGTGACAGATTTGCTTTCTTGGGCTCCAAGATCACTGCAAATAGTGACTGCAGCCATGAAATGAAAAGACGCTATTTGAGAGGACAGCTATGGCAAATTTAGACAGCATATATAAGTAGGAACATCACCTTGCTGACAAAAGTCCATATAGTCAAGGCTATATATAGTAATGTATAGCTGCGAGAGTTGGACCATAAGGAAGGCTTGATTGGTTGAAGAATTGATGCCTTTGAATGGTGGTGCTTGAGAGTCCCTTGGACTGCAAGGAGATCAAACCAGTCAATCCTACAGGAAATCAATCCTGGTTGTTCACTGGAAAGACAGATACTGAAGCTGAAGCTCAAATATTTGGCAACCTTATGCAAAGAGAGAACTTATTGGAAAAGACAGTGATGATGGGAAAGATTGAAGGAAAAAGGAGAAGGGGACGGCAGAGGATGAGATAGCATAGTCAGTGTGATGGGCGTGAGTTTGGGTAGAGTTCAGGAGGCAGTGCAGGACAGGGAGGCCTGGGGGTCACATAGAGTCAGTCATGACTGTACAACTTAACAACAGCAAAAGGCATGAAATCTATCACACTGAAGTGGTTTATAGTACTAAGCCTATGCTTTCCAATGTTAATTTAGAGGAGCTTGCTTTACTTCCTGGTTTCCCTTTGATTCCTTGCCAAAGTCTTCATTTTGAAGAGGCAGCACCAGAAGTCATCTTTAAGGAAGTTCATATGCATCAAGGACTTTGTTGCATCCCACCTTTCATTCTGGCTAAATCTTTTCAGCCTTAAGCCTATTTGCCTGTCTTATCTGCTAAAATAGCAGATTCTATTTGTCACCACAGTAGGATGATATCATGTTTCTGAGAGTGAGATGGATGCAGACCACCCAGCCAGTGGCAAACTGCAGTGAGAAGGCTTGTTCTGTGCATCATGGAGGGCACCAGTGGACTTCTAATAGTGTCTGGCTCACTTGAGACCAGGATGAGGCTGGCGTTGCCATCCAGCTTCTCCAGGAAGGTGAACTAGGCAGCTCAGATGGGGAGGTGGCAGGCCAGATCAGCAGCTCATAACAGGAGGAGAAAGGTTGTCTGTCAAAAGGGTGAGGGTGGGATCTGGCTCTGGGAATCCTGTGATTTGTGGGGAGAAGGGTGGCTGCTGAGTTCTGGGACAGTCCAGTCCCCTACCTGAACCTGGGCAGAGGGTGTCCTCTGCCACTGCCTCACCTCACCCACTCATAACAGGTCCCCAACATGCTTGCCCAAGCCGCCTCTACCTTGTGGTGTTTCCTCATTCTTCACACTGTTTGCCTTCTTGACTTTCAGGTACTTGACTCGCCTCTGCCAAAGAAAATGGGTGTCCTCTTTCCATGCTGTGGCCAATTTTCCTTCTTCTGGAACAGATTCTGATCCCAGGAAAATTTAAATAGGGATGTAATTAAAATATTTTGAACTACGCAAAGTGGGTATGCTTTACCACAAATTCCATAAATGGCCCCTGAGCACCTTCCTCCAACTGCCTTATCAAATTTTGATTATCCTCCATTTTGAGGTTCTAACCATGCAAAAATTGCAACCTAATCTTTTACTAGAGGAATATGAGAGTACAAATGTTCAGAATAGCACCTCTAAGTTAAAACACAGAAATAAAAGGGGAAAGCATTTTAATAGCATGTCTCATATTTATATGCACCTCTATACTTGTAATCTAATACGTGTGCAGCTGCTCTTAAAGAAAACGTAATATTGGTTAAAAATGTTGACAGGTGGCTTTCTGGAGGAAAGGCTGTCTGTAAGAGCAATTTTAGTATTTTTCAGCATCTAACACATGAAATAACACTTTCTTCATACTTTACATGTTTTCATTTGCCATGTGCAATGTCTGTTTGGAACAATTCTCCTTCTACAATTGCATTCTGGCAAAAAAAAGCCATTAAGAAATGTCATTGCCACTTTTCTTTTTACTTCCAAAAGCTTCCTTTGAAAAGCAGGGCCAGAATAACTTAATCATTCCAGCTCTCCGTGGATGAACTCCCTCTTGTTCTTTTCTGGATTGACTTAAAAATAATCATACTTTAAAAAAACCCAAAAGATAAATGATTGGACATAATCTCAGTCTATTGAATTAATCCAATATTTGGAGAAGGATCCAAAAATGAAGATATGGAGACTTGGGAAATGGAGAAAAAATGAAAGATGAGGGCAGGTTCATATTTTTTGGAGTTCTTTCCATAGTTTTCATTTTTTTAAAATTGTTTTCTTGGCCTCTATTGCTGCAACAGTTCACCAGACTTTAAAGCACATTCCTCTTGATAGGAGAGTGGGGGGAAACACGCATTTTTCTTTTTTTCTATTACCTTAACATACTCTTCTGGAGTGATACTATACTCCACACTTTACTGTTGTCTGAATTGTACATGATACCCAACTGGCAGATTTTACATCTTAGGAAGCAGCAACATTGCTTTCAAAGGATGAAAAGTCAACTAAAACAGTTCCTGATGGGGCAGCAAAGAGTATTGAGAGAAGTGAAGTGACAAGAAATTTCAGTACACAGTAGTGCATTTAAGGCACTCCATTCAACATAGATCTGTTCAAAATGTTCCAGTCTTCCCTTAAACTTCTATGCATATACGTTCTCTTTCTTTTTATTTCTTTCTCTTCTTGTCTTATCAGCCAGCTTCAATAATATTTTCCCTCTTGACTCAGAGAGGCCACATGTGTCCTGTTATGTCATAAAATAAAAAAAAATACTCTTGCACTTAACAAGACTGATACATTTATTCAGAGGGGAAGTAAGGCTATATAGATAAAAATAGAGGGAGGTTTCAGAGGTCATTTATACTCCTGCTTACAAATACATACTAATAGAAGGGGGGGAACTCCTTGCTTCACAGGGTTCCTTTACTCTGTTAGGGTTGAGAGAGAATTAACCAAGATACACAGATTTAAGGTAATCCAAAATGTATACCAGTTCTAACTGAGCAATGCTGTGTTTCACTTTCTGGCAAAGTCCCAAAGAAAGAGTTGGAAAAGACTGAGAGTAGTTAAAGGATTACATGATGAACTCCCTATTCAGGCATTTCTAATTTCTAATTTTCTAATTAGGCATCTGTAAAGTGGGGAGATGATGTCTTGACATGCATCATTTTGGTATCATTGTGATTTTTTGTTGGATGCCTGTGATAGGAATATGCAGGTCAGCCATTCCCAACTTCTCTTGAATGTGGTTAGGATAATCTACATGATCTGGACCTCTGAACTTGTATGAGGATCCTGATTCCACAGAGCCTCCTATGTGCAAACAGATTTGTCGTGGCAAAATCAGACTTCTCAATAGGGCCCAGTTTTCTTTTCTTACCTGATCTTAGCTTAAAGTGCTAACCTAGTGTCAGCAATGATTTGGAATCTCAGTCAAGATGAAATTGATCAGAATTAGAGCCAGAATCTGGAAAGCAGATTCATAACAGTATATAAATTTCACTTTGCAGGTGGGAATAATAATCAAATCCATGATGTAAAGAAACTACTATGCTCTGCCTGATTAACCAGGTAGATGAGAAATTCAAGTGGTTTTGGACTTGCTCGTTTCACAGCTTCACACTAAATGCCAATCACATTTCAAGTCCACTTTCAGTCATAAGATCACAAGATTCCTGTGGTGAAAATAAAGTGAAGGGAGATCCTCATCTAAGCCACCTGAATGCATAGTCTATTTTAAGTGAAAAGAAATATTGAAAGCTTGAGCATGCATGGTTCAAGGTAGTTCACTAAGTTAAGTTAAAATATGTATTCATATACAATCCATGTTTGGCCTATATTGTCTATATTGGCCTGTATATGTTTGCATATATTCAATGATTAGCTTGTTCTCTTTAACTTCTGAACCAATGTGTTCAGTTTTTAAAAAGGCCTACATACTCATTTATTGTCTGCATACCTTGAATGCAACTGGTCAAAAACTTCACATTTTTAATCCAACTTTTCTCAGGCAGGAATGTTTTTGTGGCCAATTTTTGAACAAGAAATATTTTGTGATGGATGTGACTCAATTGCATATTCACGCCTGGCCCAACTCTTCTGAAATAGATACAGGAGTTGAGTAAAAAATACATACAAAGATGGATGGTAGTGGACTCTGTGAATGGATTATGGATGGTGCTCTGGTGGATCATTCTATTTTGCTTTAAAGAAATAATTATGAATTTCTTGACATCCTTGATTCATTCAAGCTCTGGCATCCTGAAATGTCATATGTTCCCTATTCAAAGTGAGATAACTGATCTGTTATCTTGAATATTTGATTGAATAGAAAGACAGGGTAGAAACAAACAAGTTTTCCTGAAAAATCATAGCAACCAATATCTTTTGGATGAAGGAAAATGTGTTATGCCCATACAGTCTTAAAAATTAGTTCAACACCTCCGCTTTCTTCAGTTTGTTTTATTGACCCACTGTTTTTATCACTATTGATTGCCATCGTTACTCTTTGTCTGAGAGGAATTTAGTTGTGAGTCAGGATCATCACTGTTTATAAAGCTGTTTGATTTTTTTTTTTGAGCACTGTCAAATTTTGACTCAAAGTAGCATGGGAGTTCCCAGCATTTCATTTAGATACTTGCAGATTGTCTGTTCTGGTGGCCCTCAATGCCCACTTCCATTTCAAGACTTGTGTTTTTGTCGTCTCGGAAACTGAGCATGAGCCAAAAATTAATCTGGATTCAATTCTTGCTATAATCTATTTTGAAATCAGACAGTTGAGAAGCTATTAATACTTCTGAGGCTGTAATGCAAAGTAGTTCAAGAGAAACCTTGAATGTTTGAAAGCAAAACAACAGTTTTTCATATCAGGCTAAATTATCCATGGCTTAGATATAATCATGTCATCAAATCATTAGCTTATATCTAAGATGATTAATAAAGTGTTAAGTAGGACTTTTCAATCAACTTTTTGGATCTTTAAGGATTATTTAAACTATACCCAGACATAGTTTAGTTCTATCTATGCAGCACTGCACATGTGAAAGAACATGACATGGATGGGGAAAAACAGCCTTCAGCTCAATCCTAGTAAGACTGAGTGACTTTGGATTCTGAGACCCTGATTCTGGGGACTTACCATCTGATGTTCTGGATAGAGTTGCACTATCTCAAACAGAACTTGTATGGAGTTTGGGAAGGAGCATGTAGCAATCATAGCAAAGAGAGCCTTTGTTCAAGTTTGTTTTGTGCACCAGTTGTGCCCATTCCTGTACCAGGAGGCTCTTCTCATGGTCACTTATGTTGTAGTCATTTCCTGAATGTACTACTGTGATTACTGTAAGTGGGGCTGCCCTTGAACATCTGAAAGCTACAGTTGGTGCAGAATGCAGCTGCATAAGTAATTATGGACAGACCTTGGAGATATACATTATACCTTTGTTCCATGAGTTGCATTGCTTGCCAGTATGTTTCTGAGTTCAATTCAACATGGTAGATTATTTGAGGGAATCACCTCCCTAGTTATATTACTAGGTTCCAGATTTGGCAGAAACAGCATGCTTCTGGTCCTATCTGCTAGATAATGTCATCTGGCAGGGCCCCTTTTCAGGGATAATGTCCATCCTGTAGAACATCATTCCTTCCAGAGATCTGATTGCCCCAACCCCACTGGCTTTTTATAAGGCCTTAAACATTGTGCAATGACCTTGGGGATTTAGCAGAATCTATATAATGGTTGTGGTAGTGTTGAGTGCTTTTACAACTCACCTGTTTAACTTGTTACTCAGTTTTTATATGGTTTTATATGTTTTGAGATTATATCTTGTTCCTTTTGTAGTTTTCTATTTAAATTTTTTAACCCATCTAGATGCAAGTAATTGAGAAGAGCAACTATATAAATTGGAATAATAAATGCATACATAGATACGTAAACATACTTTGGAGCAAATAGAAATGCAAATATAGCAACTGCCTGCAACCTCTTAATTCAGATGTGTTGAATTGCAGCAATGTGATCCCAGAAAAGAAGTTTCTGACATTTTGCACTATCTTCCATCTAGCCTTCTAGCTTACCTTTTACCCCTTTTTCTGGGCAGGTGGGCATCCTTCGAAACAAACCAGTTATTATACAAGACTTTTATCCTCTGAGAATGACTGTAAGGTTTCAATGGGGCTCTACGACATTATCCACAATGAGGATGATCCTAGGCTGGCACATTGCTATGTAGCATGTCAAGCAAAATTTAGTATCTGGCATTGGAAGAATAATACAAACAATCTCATCAAAAAAGGAAATTGGTGGACATCCGAATAGGTGTTCTGTGAATGTGGATTTCCAAGGTTTCATATAATAGTCTTTTCAGGATTCCAGATAATTATAAAGTATATGTGCTCTTCTCCTAAGTTACAGTTCTTCTATAAACTGTACAGTCAAGTAACTATGTGAGACAATGGCAGCTGGATCAGAAAACATACAAATCATAGTTTATATTCCCAAGGTAACTAAGATTTGGCCATAGTAGAAAGCTAACTATAAAATCCAGCTTTTGGGCTGAGCAGCAGACTTTGAGCAGATCATCTGAAGAATTAAAAAACAGCCTAGTTATTTTCAATAAGAACATCCTTTTCGAAAAAGATACCCTGATTTTTCTTTTTAGTTAAAAATCAAAAGATTTTTAAATCCCCAATTTCATACTAATCATTTTAGCCTAGGTGAAATAATAAAGTTTCAATTGATCATTCAACATGGCAGAGCTTTTGGGAGGGCCTCTTGAACTCCAAAACATTCTCTGCTGAATGCTGCTAATTCTCTCCTCGTGCCTAATTGCAGAGTAGTGTGAAAACAGCAGTGGTTAATGAAAGGAGAGTGTGCATTGTACAAATGGTTAGGATTTAGATGCCATGCTATACAAAACATTTCATTACCCAAAAGCTGCAAATGAGGATTAGAGAATTTCAAGCACCTTCTCCTTGTTGAGTATAAATGTGATCTTTCTGGAGTACATTTACTTTGCAATCATTGTCAGATTAATACGATGGCTAGTTTTCCTCTTTCCTTTTCTTTTTTTTTTAAAAAAAGTCATATAGATTGCATTTAAAGACAGTCTGCATTTCCTGGAATCCAACTGAGTGAACAGTTTAGCTAGAAAAATCTTAGGGCTGCTACAAGCAATCCCCCTATATTTAATTGAGAGCACTGCCTTTTATAGACAACTTGCCGCAAAGACTGTTACTGCATAAGCTCTGTTCATTTCTGTTCTATAGGTCTACTGCTTTGAAATCCAACAGTAATAGGCTACTGTTAAAATCCTACAGATTATATGTCACTGTTCTCTTGAGACATGTAAACAATGACCGTTCTCAGTTGCCTTCCATTGTTCTCTTCTCAGATAGTCTTGTGTAGTGTTCTTCCAAGATGCTGAAGACATGGGAGCAAATGTATTTCATTCTCCCAATCGTCTTGTGGGATAATTTAGTCTAAGTCAGCAAGACAGATTTCCTGAAAACCATTTCATAATTATGTCTGAGAAACAAACTGAACTCAGCTCTTCTTCCCACATTGACATTTGGATTAATTCCCAATACCATTTCTATGAATGATGTTGGGTAACTGTTAGAGGCAGCCGAGGAGGAATTAAAATGGTCATATAAGAGGTGGGGCATCCTGATACCAGCCCCATCCTTTGGTACATGTAGAGTTATAAAGAGCAAAGGGGCTGGCATTGTAACATTACATCCACCATTTTAACCATTTTCACCACCACCCTCTTGAGTATGCCTCTGAAAAAAGATGACTAGGCAGGTGTCACAAAATTATTATTCTATATGACTCATTCTCCTTCCCAGAATACAAAAAAACATTTGTTCTGCTTAGCTTTTGGAATGGAAGGCTTCTAAAATGTATAATTTATATAACTGCCAAATTTAAACATTGCTACTCTTGGTTTACCTGGAAAAAAAGTGAGGATCAACAATTGCATTAATATAAAGACCCAGTCTTAACTGTGATCAGGAACTTGCAATTATTAATCAACTCCAGATGATAACTCCCTTCATCCCAATTCCAACACTAAGAAAGAGCACATAAACCTTACTATGCCAAGCAAACTTATTAGGAAGTCCTAATGAATTTTTAAGGAAACCTGCTTCTGCATTGACTAGAAACCAAGCAGAAAGGCTGGGCTTACCACTTCATACTTTGTTATATTGTGCTTTACTAAATAAGGCAAATTTGACTTGGGTAACCCAATAATTCAAAACCATAGTTTAGTGGGTGGTTGGCTTCATACATATTAAGGTTTAGTGAAAGTAGATCACAAATCCCTACAATTCCCAGCCCCTAAATGAATTCCAGATTTTTGTTTAATTTTAGTGTACACTAAAGTGCAGTCATATATTCAATAAAGTTGAATGATTATTATAGAAAGCTTCGGTTAGCGAATCTTTCATATATTACAGGAGAAGTTAACAACTATATCATGTTTCTTCTTTAGTATATGAATTATTTCATCTTCAGTTTAATGATTCATAAAACTGACTTGTAGCCATTTTGAAACTGTATTTTATTTTGTAGCTCCACATGTTTTATCATGCTAAGTCAAGATTATTATCTTTCAGTGAGTTCTTGAAATGTCTGAAGAAAAAATATATTAAATATATTGTGCTCATAATTGCTTTCCTGGGTATTTATATTAAACAGTAATTGTTCTGATGCAAAAACTAAGAGAGAGTTTATGATATGAGTTACAGTTATACATTCATTTCATCCTGTAAAGACATCAAGATAGTATACCTCCTTTGATATGCTTTTTATTCAACTTATGGAATCATAAAGATTTTGATCAATCCTAGCTGAACTCTGTTAGTATACCTGAAGAGAGAAGGTGGGCAAAGCTACCATCCAGGGAACCCAGCATTGTTAGAGAGACTGTTTTTTGGATACCTTATTTTACAAGGCACGTGTATCAACTTGAAGCACTTGACCTTTTTCCCAGGATTCATTGATTGACAAACAATATCCCATGCTGAGAAGATTTTAGAAACTTGAAGAAAAATAGATGAATATCAAACATCAAGGCAGTGGGTGGGATTAAACATGCCAAGCCACGGTTTGTTTTAATCATGTTTGTAGAATAAGCCACAAATTGTCAGATTCACATAACCCACTGAATCATAAACCACTATGTAAAAGATAATCTTTAATAATGATGTAAATGATAATAATTAATGACCTTTAATAATCACCTTGACGTGACCCTTCACAGTATGATAATGCATGGCAAAGACCGCCTGATCACCAGAGAGTGATCAGGGATAATATACCAGATCCCATGTGCTAACTGTTCCCATAATTGTATCTTCCAGACAGGATGCAGACGCAGTCTGAGGCTATGGGAAAATGAGGCCACTATCTGTTGGGGAGATCTGCTATCCTTAATCTCCACACATAGCCAAGAATACAATCATTCTTCTTATTTTGCAGCTGCAACTATTTTGGGTCGCGTCGGTAGTAAAACGGCATTTGAGGTGATTGAAGCTTGGGAAACAGGTCCAGTGTCTATCAACAATTGACCTTCCATCTGCCTACCAAGCACTCTACAAAAGTGTCAACACGCAAGGAGAGAGAACAACAAGAAGAAGTCAACTTCCCCCCTTTCCCCTCCCCTTCCCCCTCTTTCCTTCCCCTGCTTTTCCAGTAGCAAGAAAAAGATCTGTCAAATGGCAACAGAAAGCTTGAGGAGTTAAAAGGAATAGTACCTGGTACACCTCAAATGCCAGCATCGAGAGAGGTAGGGAAGGGGTAGACAATCACACAGAGACATGTGAGTCTGTCACTTTATTTAAAGTTTTAAAAACTGTTCATCTTAGCTGCTTGTGGATTTTATTCTCTGTATCTTTGTCTCTGAAGATGGGCTCAAGGAATTGCTCGAAAGCTCAAGTTAATAAACCGTTTTCATTTATCCCAGTGGTCAACTCCGTTTCAATGGTAACAGTGACATTTATACAACATGATAAACCAAAACCAAACAAACAAACCAGATAATGGCTTAGTTGAATGTTGAATCCAGCTACTGGTGAAATTTTAGCATGAAGCCAAGAATTGTTTTAGCTATAAGTCATTGTACAAAGCATGTTGGTGAGCAAAACAATTCTGCCTTATTTGTTTATTTTGAGAATTTATACAACTGCCAATCTAACATACATAACTCCAGGTAGCTAATAACAATTCTCTAGAAAGCAATATAAAAAAGGCTTACAGAATTAAAATAATTGCAATAAGCAATTGAGGCACCTTATAACAAACTGCATCTATATTGGCTTATCTAATGTCCTGACCCAATACCTCAAGGAAGCTCCAGGGCTACATAGCTTTCCAGAAGCCAATAAGGTCAGGCCCTTTAGATTTCAGGAGAGAGGCTCTTCCATAAGGTAGCTGAACCCTGTTGTTCCCCATCTGAATTCTGTGCAAGCCAAGCCTGTTTCTATTTATTAGAAATATGGGAGTAAAATGTCTCAATAGCTGTATCTCTTTAAAAAAAACAGAAAAAAGTATAGAAAATAATTACTACCTGTTTCTTTTTTTTTTAAATGCCACACCTTTTCTTCCAATTTAATTATTATCATGTAAATTTAGCAACTTGATATAGTAACCAAGAAATATTCCATCCACATATTCAGTACAACAGTTGCTTAATGGGGGAGATAATCTCTCAACAGTATTTTATTCATTTATTTAGTTATTTAATTCGTATGCTGCTGAAATCCGGAGACTCTCGGCGGCTAACAAAACAATACTAAAAACATTAATTAAAAACATTTAAAAAAAATAAAAAAACACATAAAATAAAATAAAAAACCTGGCAGACTAGCGAGGTGGGCTAAAAAGATTTTGTACATAAAGGGGGGGTGAGGATGGCTAGGAATCCATCAGCCACCTCCACGATGATAATGAACCAGCCCCTGGAGCCCCCAGGCCATCTCACAGAGCCAGGTCTTAAGGCCCTTCCGGAAGGCCCTCAGCTTGAGGAGCAAGATGTTCCATAGGGCAGGAGCCACAGCAGAGAAGGCTCTTCTCCTAGACCCCGCTAGCTGAAATTCCTCAGCTGATGGGAACCAGAGAAGGACTCCTCTGCTGATTCTGGTGGGCCAGGAACTCCCCATCGGGGTGACATGGTTCCTCAGATTCCCATGCCATGAAGGGATTTGAAGATCAATGATCTTAACAGCTTGAATTGTACCTGGAAGCAAACTGGTAACCAGTGCAGCTTGCGGAACAAAGGTGTTATGTAGGCCGATCTACTGGCCCCTAAAATCATCCGTGCAGCTGCACTCTGCACCAACTGCAATCTCCGGAGACTCTTCAAGGGAAGCCGCACATAGAGCGCATCACAGTAGTCCAGGATCGAGATGACGAGGGCATGAGTGACTGAGTGCAGGGACTCCTGGTCCAGGAAGCGGAGTAACTGGCACACAACACGAAGCTGTGCAAAGGCTCTCCTGGCCACTCTTGCTACCTGCTCTTCAAGTAGGAGTTGCGAATACAAGAGAACCCCCAAGTTACACACTGGGTCTATCCGGGGGAGTGCAACCCCACCAAGAGATAAAGATGGAAATGTCCTAGGACCAGGATCCCCTGCCACCCAAAGCCACTCCATCTTGCCAGGGTTCAACCGAAGTCTGTTGTTCCCCATCCAGTCCTAAACAGCCTCTCGGCACTGAGTCAGGGCCAGATAGCATCACTTGGGTCACCAGGGAAGGAGATGTAAATCTGAGTATGTCATCATACTGATGACAGCTCAACCCATGGTGACAAATGATCTCACCCAGCGGTTTCATGTCGATGTTAAAAAGGAGAGGAGAAAGCACTGAGCCCTGCGGCATACCACAAAGTAATGGCTGAGGGTTGGACTTCTCCTTCCCTATTAGCACCAATTGGGACCGGCCACAGAGAAAGGAGCCGAACCAGCGCAAAACTGCACCGCCCAGCCCCCACAGCCAACCCAACAGGATACCGTGGTCGACGGTATCGAAAGCCGCTGAGAGGTCAAGGAGGGCTAGGATGGATGCACTGCTTCCCTCCCGCTCTCACCAGATATCATCCACAAGAGCGACCAATACTGTCTCTGTCCCATGACCAGCCTGAACCCAGACTGATAAGGGTCCAGAAAATCCAGAAAATTAATTTGCTGCTTAATTAGCTCACTTTAAAATGAGAGCTTCTCTTCCGCAATCATCCATGACTGCATGTGTATCAGCCCGTAGCAGTCTGGGAAGGATATTTGAGCCCCTTTGCTGCCAGTGTTTAATATTTAGAGTTTTGAATTCGATGGTTCTAAGTCCATGTCCCTTTTCTTCTGTGTCTACTTCTACTGTCCCTCAATGTGACTGTTTCACATCATATGCCTGGGTTGGATGGTAGTAGCTAGTTCTGTAGATGTGAACAGGTTTACCTAAGCCAACTAACCTTCTAGGTTTACTGCACTGACTTCGTAGGAAACAAGTGCAAAATGACAAAGCATGGAAGGCAGTGATGCTGATGTCTTCCAGCCTGGATAATTTGTGGCGATATGGGCATCATCATTGCCCTCTGCTTCTTTCCTGGTTATATGCCTTGCCTCAGTTGCATAGTGGTCCTCTGCCAACCTAGAAGATGGTTCAGATTAAGGACGTACTGTCTATCAATGTTAGTTTTTATTTGTGTTTCATGGGTATGAGCCTGTCTAGCTGAGTTTGTCACACCTGAGATTTTTCAAAAACATTGAGAAAAAAATGTGTATGTATTTTAATTCATTTCCCACCATTAGCCATATGGATTTTTATGTCCAATTTTGTCTAATGAACTTAATATTTACATTGTCATCATAAACATATGCATTTTGTACTACTTCCCTAACGTGCATGTTTTTAATTGTCACACTGCATTGCAAAATTTTTCATTTCAAATTATAACCTTTTAATGCTGGTTTGAAAATACAAAATTAGATCATTTTGTATTCAAATGTAAATTAAGCTAATTTTTTCTCCAATTCTACTTCAGGTCATATTTTTCTGATGGTGGTACGCATTCTGCCTTTTGTCTCTTTTCGCTCTCTCTCTCTAATCTGTATTCCTTTTACTTAACCCATCTGCTCATTCACATGCCTGCTAGAAAACTTCCTTCCTTATCAGGATATACTGTATGGTTCTACAAATTACTTCTGCATTTGAATTTTTTTTTTGTCAGCCCTGTTTACTAACTGGGTCTGCTAGTATTTATACAATATTGATGTGAAATGTGGTGCTTGGCAGAGTGCAAATGAATAGATCTCTGCCCCAGACAAGATACACTATAAAAGTCATCCCTGAAGAGACAACACAAGAATAGGAGGATGAATAGGAGGCAATATACAATAGTTTTATTTGCATGGGAAGCAAAGATGAGTTACTTTTAAATACTCAAAAGATCACAGTGAGCAGGATGATGATATAAACTTG